>JAHWFP010114725.1:0-30255 GCA_023313725.1 Lithobius niger | reverse complement strand
TCGACGCACCATTAAGCCTCATCTTCCCCCCCCCCCCCACCTCCCAACAAGAACAGAATACAAGTAATCCTAATGCTAGTAATTACAATTTCAGTCGAGGCCATCCTGGAAGAGGAAATCCTAGATGGAGGCATTATCGAGGAAGAAGAAATTCAAATACTGGTAACAGAAGATGCGGACTTGTAGCAGAAGCAACAACAGCCATGTTTGCTCTTTTAGCGTCATTGTGAACCTGGACGACGACAGCTCTAGGAACAAGAATGCAGGGAAGTAAATTGAAAGATATGTTTGTGGTGGATTCCGGATCTACGAGCCATCTCATAAATAATTTAGATTGGTTAATTAATCCTAGAAGATTAAAAGCATTACCAATTTTATCTGCCAGCAAAGAAAGCAATTTGATTCCCCATTCAAAAGGAAATGTTATCATAAAATGGTTGCACTCCAAAATATTTCTTAAAGAAGTATTATATGTTCCTAACCTACAAGTAAACCTATTCTCAGTTAGAGCTGCAACAGCGAATGGCTGTCATGTTGTATTTTATGAATCAGTATGCATTATATATAAAGGATTAGAAGTAGTAGCAAGAGGTTACCTACAAAATGGCCTATATATTTTGCCTGGAAGTCCAATTAATTCGGATAATGAACAAGAAATAGAGTTACTAAAACCTGAAAATAGTAAAGACAATTATAACAGTGACCTAGCAATGGTAACACAATTAAAAAGTAGTTGTATAACCATGTATAATCAAACAGAACTTTGGCATAAACGTTTTATGCATGTGGCTTGCTCAACACTAGAGAAAATGGCGAAGAAAGCGGTATTACGTGACTTAAGTTATCCTTTTAAAAGCAAAAGCAAAGTACAATGTCACGAGTGTCTAGAGGCTAATTTAACACGTAGGCCTTTTCCTAAAATTAAAGAAGAAACTGCTAAACAACGTCTTTTCTCAGTCTGCAGTGACGTAATGGGGCCACTTTCTGTGAAGGCCCACGGTGGTTTTTCCTACGTTTTAACAATAACAGATGATTACACAGGATATATGGTGGTGTATTTATTAAAAAGTAAAGCAGAAGTGACAGGATACATCATGAAATACGTTGTTATGGCCGAAAGACAAACTGGTGAAAAGTTAAAAGTGCTAAAAAGTGACAATGGTAAAGAATACGTAAATTCTAGCCTAAATTCCTTCTTAGAAGAAAAGGGCATAAAACACGTTACTACATCCCCGTATTGCCCCGAAAGTAATGGCCGTTCGGAAATCGGAAATAGATATCTTATGACACTAGTTAGAGCTGCAATAATCTCTAGTAACCTACCTTTAAAACTCTGGGGAGAATTAATACTAACAGCTGCATACATTCGTAATAGATGTACTAGCAAAAGGCATCAAAACGTAACACCACTACAGTTATGGCTTAATAGACAAGAAAGACTAACTGTAAAACATTTAAAAGCCATAGGGTGCATTTGTTTTGCACATGTTCCTAGACAAATTAGGAATAAACTTCAACCAAGAGGTATAAAGTGCGTAATGATAGGCTATGATCCTGGATCAAGATGTTATAGATTATGGGACTTACGGAATGGTGGTGTTATCGTCACAAGAAATGTAGTTTTCCTTGAAAACGAAACAAATATTAGTGTAGCTAATCAACAAAGTCTATTAGATATATTCTTCACAGATGGAGCAGAAACTGTTGGAACAGACACTAATGGCAAACAAGCACCAGGACTTGGAAGGCAAAAAGAGTCCCGAGGAGAGGAGCTAGTACTCGAAGATGAAGAAGAGGAGGCACATCAAACAAGGACAACTACCACAGAAGTACAAACCCCGGGAGGGAATGAGGAAAACTTCAGTGACGCAAGAACTCCAGAACCAGAAGTGGAAAATGAAAGAGGACCCCGAGCTATAAGGTCATTAGGCCCAGATTACCAAGAAGTTGGTGAAGTAAGTGGTGGAGAGAGAGAAGTAATTTACGAAGATAATAATCAACTACAATGTATGAATAATCAAGAAACTGAAATGTCAGTAAGACGAATTACTAGAAGCATGTCGAAAAGCACAATCCAACCAGTTCAAAGGGGGAGAAGATGAAGCCCTTGTAGCAGTGAATAACGAAGATTCTTTACTCAAGGGACTTAAACAATATTTTGAAACTGGTGGCTCGTGCGAGAAAATAATGCAAGAATTATACGGCGAAAACGTTTTAACAGATTTAGAAAAACAAAAATGTTTCTTAAACACCTGTAATGATGATTACGTCGACTCTGCGTTTGCAGTAATGAACCCTTCTGTCTTCATACCTAACACATATCAACAAGCTGTGACTTGCGAAGATAAAGAAAAATGGCTAGAAGCAATTCATTTAGAATACGGAAGTCTCATGGCCAATGGCACCTGGGAGTTGGACGAGCCACGGCCAGGAGTAGCAATTGTTGATTGTAGATGGGTGTTCTGTGTGAAGAGGAACGCACTAGGGGCAGTAGACAGATACAAGGCAAGATTAGTAGCTAAAGGATTTACACAACGCTACTTAGAATCGTATTTTGAGACATACAGTCCGACTGTTGGGCTATCCACAATTAGACTAATTTTAAGTCTGGCCGTGCAAAAGGGGTGGCATGTGGACCAGTTCGACGTGACTACAGCATTCTTGAATGGACGCTTGGACACCTTTGTTAGCATGCGCCAACCAGAGGGCTTCGAACAACCTGGTCAAGAAGGAAAGATATGCCGCCTTATCAAAAGCATCTATGGACTAAAACAATCGTCGAGATGCTGGTACGACCGCCTTCATGAAATTCTGACAGGCCATGGCATGAAGAGATGTTTGTCTGACGCATGTGTCTATTGGATACAAATTGAGTCATCAATAGGAATCGTCACCATTTATGTTGATGATTTGGCGTGTGCCTCTCAAGATAGTTTCATGCGTTTGAAATTAAGAAGTATATTACAAAGTGATCTTGGCATAAAATATCTAGGACCATTAAAATTTCTATTAGGCATCCAATTTGAAAGGTATTTAGATGGTTCACTCGGACTTCATCAAGAAACGTACATCGACAATATACTGAAAAAGTTTAATATGGAGAATTGTAAGATGGTGAGCACTCCCGTGGCACCAGGCACTCATTTGTTAAAAACGAAGACGCTTAACTTACAAGAAGAAATGAAATTGGTGCCGTATAGACAACTTGTAGGAAGTTTATCTTACGTGGCGTTGGCGAACAGACCAGACATCGCTTACGCAGTAAATGCAGTTTCTGTTCATTCAGTTAATCCAAGCCCTGTGCGCTGGACCGCTGCAAAAAGAATTTTACGTTACCTAAAAGGAACGAAGAACCTACGTCTAATCTACAAGAAGAGTAACGAAGGTTTCAGAGTTTATACCGACGCTAGCCATGCGGACGACCCAAACGACCGAAGATCAACTAGTGGTGTATACGTATGTTATGGTGGTACGCCGGTGTTGTGGCGTGCTACTAAACAAAAATCTGTTTCCCTAAGCACATGCGAATCCGAGTATAGGGCGTTGTGTTTGGGGGCAAGAGAAATTTTCTGGATGCGAACACTTTTACAAGAAATTGGTGATGATCCAGTACCAGTGGAAACTACAGATGTTTACTGTGATTCACAAGCGGCAATTGCACACGCAAACTCGCAAATTGAGCGATCACGTACAAAACATTTTGACATCATATACCACTTTGTACGTGAGAAAATCAGATCCAAGGACATTCGTCTCGTATATGTGCCAACAGAAGACAACTGGGCAGATATACTGACTAAAGGACTGAGCGCGTGTCGCAATGCGTTATTACTAACATTTTTGTCTGTTTCAGGACCAACGTAATTTGAAAATCATCTTTACGAAAGACTGGTTTTCAAGGGGGAGTTTGTTGGAATGAAAACCAAGCGTTGCAAGCTAACAAAGGCTTGTCTCTTATTCGTAACGGAATTGTTTACAATAAAGAGCTTACACAGTTTGTATTGTTACATTGTTATCACGAACGCTCTAATGTTTTTGGTACTCAAGCTCTACTTTTCGTTGTGAACGGGTGTTTAGCCATGTTGGCTTCACCTTGTTAATATGCAAAATAGTATTCTACTAATGACTAAATCTCTTACTTCTATTTATTACTCTGCGTCAGTCTCTACTCATTTATCCACGCTACGATGTTAATCTTTTACCTCAACAATTTAAGTAGCTGTTAAAAAGTGCGGGAATTCGAAAGTGAGGGTTTTCCCACCCTCTGGGTTTAAGTGAGGGCATTCGTAACGGCAAAACGTTTTTTCATTGCTGGGGTGATTGTTGCGACCGGCCTGGAAATCACTCAAAAGGGCATTAGGCTTAGGCCAAAAAAAATAAATGTAAATTCAGAAATTAATCACATACCGAACGTGACTTTCTGTGTTCTGTTAGGCCTAATCCGTATTCGTGTTCGTTTACTGCAATCTGAAATTTAACTGCACTCATTGCTGCAGGAAAGAAATGGCTCGCATGCACTTGCTTGTAGAGGCAGCCCCTATGCTTCACTGTATGGCAGTTAAAACGTTCAGGGAAGACTTTGTTGCTATATTGTTTGCCTCATAACTATTGCAATTATTCCCCGATTTTCAATATGTTTTCGCTGTTTGTCATGTTTGATGCTCGCGTACAACTTTGTAATTCACTTTTTTGCCGTATCTTGCGCCGTTTGGAAGACAGAATGCAGATGACCTTGAATGATTTTTTCAAGGTCATTGAAAATATCTTCATTGGCTTCCCCATATCTAACATACATTACAAATATATCTTCAGAATTAACATAGGACCATTATATCGGCAGTTATTTGCGTGTGACCAGACTTTTGCCTCACCCTGTATAGGCTAGTTTAACTGATTTTTAACGACATTTTTAGCATATACTGTTTTCTGCTATATTGGGTCCACAGTCCATACAATAAAACCGTCGGAATTCGGTTACGTTTCATGCCTGCGAAAACCAGGTTTCAAAATGTACGTTTTACGCATTATTAACTTTTTCGCATTTTTAGGGAAGCTCCATAAAAAAAAAACAATAATAATCCTACTCCACATAAAAAAAAAATACTGCCACACCGCATCAGTCTTTGGGAGTGTCGTAGACAAATTTGGTACCTCGTACACGACGATATCGAAACCGAAACTTTGATCCCGATCGATACCGATGTCGATAATTAAGAACTGCACACGACCGGGCCCACTAGTTCTGTTTTCTAAACATCAGACAGAGGCTGACTGCTGTTATACCAATAAACACTCAGTCTTATACCTATCAAGTGAAAGAAACAATAATTATCTTGTATTCACCCGTTATTCTACATATAGCCTGAATCTTACATCTTACATTATAAACCAAAGTCGCATAGTAGAAACGAAGACAACGGGCGGCGCCCCCCCCCGAAAAAGGGGAATGCCTACATGAAAACTAGCGAGTGTGTCAATTCTTTGCCAAGTAGTTGAAATTGGCACATTGTTGCCTCGACTAACAATTTGCTCTGTGCGGTCATCACAGAGGCATGTCTTAAATGACTCCATGCACGAAGGACAGTTATTTTTTACACGGTACGAGCCAAAGCGATACTCTGAGTGTAGGGAAGAGGCCCTGTACGACTATTGCCCGTGTGGGGGGCACTGCGTCTTTGACCAATAAGCATATGATTACCCATTAACTGAACAACATGTCAAACATTCACCGGGTATCAGGGCTATCTACAGTACTGGCCGGATCTCGAATGAAAAATAGCATTACGAGACTGGGTTGGCAATATGGCCGTCGAAAGTGCCGCTGTTGCGATTGAGTTGCCGCATTTTGTCAACCGAGGGCGACACCCTCCATACAAACTGCCAACGAACGTGTTGCTTTTTTTTGCAAACGCAGTGAAATAGCTTAACTGTGGCTGAGTGATATTTTTAAACACCATTTAAAAACACTCTTATAAATAAAAAAAAAATTGCCACCAAAATCGAGGTAAAGATTTAAATTATTATTTCGAAAACCGCCACTAGCTGCCAATAGATGTCGCGTCGCACCGTACAAAGTTGCTACCTCGAAGAACAGACCTCGAGGAAATGAACCAGGCGAGGCGGCCATTTTGTGTACCTCCGTAATATCGTTGTAGAGCGGGCCAGTTAGTTTTGTGGCCATGCCGGGTATAAAAATAATTCCCCTGGCTGCCACTGTGGGCGCCCTATTCGAGTAGTTTAGCAGTAAACGACCAGTTTCAAGACTCTTAGCCTCAGGCAACAAAGGTCAAGGGGATGGAGTATTTGTTCCCACGAAGTAAGGAATAGTTGTAGATAGAAACGAATGTGACTGTGATACCAGCCCCTTCCTAAAAAAAATGGGCTTAGTGCTGTCCCTAGCAATGACAGACCCTTTCAATTATCCTTCATTTAAAGAAGACATTCTCATCTTGCTGTTGGAGCCATCCATCTGAATTACTAGTTGGAAAATTCAGACATCTATATGCATTACATAAATCAATATGGCTGAAAATGGCCAAAAATGACCTTTTTTTTTTAACGAAAACCGTAAGAGATAATGAAAAACGGTATAGGACCTATATTGTAGAGTACATTATTTTAAACGACTTTTATCTAAATCGTTTTTTGTGTACTACAAACGGTTCTTTGCGTAATAGGCTAAATGGAAAAATATACAAAAAATTGGGTGCCATTTTGGCCGCCATTTTTAATGCTCAAGGTTTTCAGCTTCGCAACCTTCTGAAACCTAAAGTGAATCTTAAAGTTTGAGTTAGTTCAGTAATAAAATAATTTTATCCCCTCCGTGCTAGGTTCACTCCTCCAGAGTATTTAGCCATGTACTGCGGGGATGAAGGTGGGGGTGGGGGTGAATTATAAGATCGGGAGGAATAGAACCCCACAACCATTGAAGAAGGCTGGTAATGATCTCGCACAAGTACTAACTGTTAGGTTCCTTTCGTTTCACCCCCCCCCCCCCTCCTTCGCTGCAGCAAAACAAGCGTTCAACAAATTGTTAAGCTTCATTTCATTTGGTTTTATTTTAATAATCTTGGCTCCGACGAAACGCACGACGCCATTTTGGGGCAAATAACATTGTGTGGGACATAATGCACTTTTCAATTTGCAGCCTTTTTCTGCAGCAAGCTGTTCCTGCTAGTAATTATCACTGAAAACGAGTCTATTTCTTAATACTGACATACAAACTGAACTCACACGAATGTAAATTATGGCTAAATATTCCCGAAACACGAAAATGTATGACGTGAACCACTGGTAAACTGTTGACTGAGCATTTCTGTAACATGAGTTAGTAATAGATGCTGGTTTTAAGTGATGCTATCTGGTTTTAACAGTTCACCCAGAAAATGAAGACTTGGTTCCGTCCGAAAACCAGAAATCTTATCTTTTTGAAGAATATATTTAAGCATGTCTTTCTTTTTTTTTCAACGTCACCTCTAAAACTTACGTATAAAAATATTTTTTTAGCATTGCAGAACCCACTTATAATTTTCCTATTTAGGCTTCAGAATTTAAAGTGTCTTTAAGCCTAAAGCATTGTGCCACCATTTCGTATGGCGTGCGTAAAAAAGTCTGCGCGAATAATTAGTTATATGTTATTTCAGTCAGGGGGATGGCTCTTTCAGCTTTACTTGTCCGCGTCGGATTTCCAAGATGGCGACCCCATTGAGAAAAAGGCGTGTGTCGATTTCTTTGTGTTTGCGTGCGTTAATTTCAATATAAGAGATAAGCAAATCACGACTTGATTAAACTAAGTTACGGTATTGCAATCTGACATTTTTAGCTTGGTCAAGTTGAAACGGCTGAAATTAACTTCGTAATAATTCGTCGAAATACACTTTTTGAGCTGATAGCGAAATAAAAGCAGACGATACAACAAGTATAAAGACGGAAGCAGACGACGCAGAACACGAATTTTATTGCTTGTTATAACTTGAAGCGAAGAATAACTTCACTTCACATATCAGTAACGTAAACAATTTTTTTTTTTTTGGGGGGGGGGGGGAAGGTTCAAATTGTATGCCTAGCTTTGCACCCCTACTAGAAAACGTGTGACCACCTTATTCTTAATGTATATTTATTCTTGCTTTAGAGACCGGTCATTGTTTATGGCTGGGGGAGGGTGAAAAATGTGACTACCAAATTTTTGATCACCCTCCCCCAATCAAGATCCAAAAATAATGTAACCCCCCCCCCCAAAAAAAAAATACTTCCGCTTTTCGTATATCTATTGCGACTGTCTGCAGATGATTCCTGTAGCCAAGATTAGTACTGCAGCTAAATAAATAAATAGCTCCCCACACCGACAGCGTGTCTCGTTTTTAACGAAAAGACATGTTGGATTAAACATTGTCTATAAAATGTTCCTTACACCCATCTCTTGTCGAGATTCATACAATAAGTATGATGAACACACTTTGTGCTTGAGGGCCACATCCGTAACATAGTTAGCACCTGAAAGACCGAAGAAGCCAAGAAACCAGGTGCCAAGGCTTTTCTAAGTTCTTTGTAAAAACTATACTTGCAGTAATGGTACTAATAGCTTCAAAACCTTGTAAACACTGAGATAATGGTACGGGTGAAGCGTTTTTAGAAATTTTGACTGCCGACAGTGCCATTTTTGAGGTCCAAAAATGACTTTTTCTTCCAGTTGGTCAGTCTGTTTTTGATCCCCCCCCCACTTGATTGCAACTGAAAAATTTACGATCTACCCTTGACAGGGTCCAAAAGTTTGATGACACCCCCCCCCCCTCCCTCCCCCGGCGATAAATAATATGACCGGTCCTATACGTCATGTATGGCCTCATCAAAGTTTTTAAGAAAATAGCAAATAACCGTTTTACGTGATTTTTATTCCCTCTCGGCTCGTTTTGTGTAACGGCGGATGCTACGACGGGGTAGGTGCTTGTAACATCGCCGCTCGCCTGGTGTAACTAGATCTTCTTACTATTACTTTTGGGTACTTTTTGTTTCAAATAAGCACAACAGCTACAGTCCCGGCGTAGGGAATGGAGCTACACTTGTCCTAATATTGTAGGCTAGCTGTAATAATAAGCGGTAACGCTGCCACCAAGGTGGGAAAAGTAGGCTAGCTAAGCTAAGTTTAAGAGAATTGTCTTAAATTTCTTACTTCTAGCGAACAACGAGCGAATAAACTGACGGACGTTTAAGAAAAACTCCTGGTTTTTATTTTAAACAAACATGAATAAAAATATCGCACACAATTACATTTGGTAACTTTACACCTAGTTTAGGTTATAAAATACAGGGGGAATTTACATTAAATTCGACACTAGAACCAACACGAGGTTCACGTAAAACAATTTCAAATAGAAAAAGTGAGCTGAGTAGGCACAAGGGGATTTCGCAAAAGAGCCCTCTAAATTACGAACAGCCTCGGCTGTCTAGTAATAGTAGACCTAAATAACAGTTATGTTTCAACCGTGAATTAACTAAGCATTAAACCTCCCAGAGTTGCTGTTGATAAGTCAACTCCTTAAATTATAAAGCCTCGGCTACATATAAAGTGGATCCGAGCGTTTAATCAAAGCAACCCTCCACGAAGATCAAACCGTCCCTGTTTACTTTAAACGGCGTTTAAAAAAACAAAATAATGAAAGCTGGTTTTTAGTAAGGGACCGTGAACCCTTAAATTATGGCCGCCAACGTCCGAAATGCCGTTTGGCTTGACGCTCCATAAATTTACTTTCTAAAGCTACGAGGTTAAGTTAAGTTTAAACTATAAATTTTGACGTAAAGTCCAAAAAATAAACTTTTAAAGTTAAACTAAGTACGATACGAACCACTACCTTTGCCCGGCATGGCAACAATCGGACCGCGGCATCTCCACTCCCGACCGGCGTAGCGACCTCTAGCTTTGAGAATCCTTGAGCTGTGCTCTCCCGAGCAGCGCTCGGGGCTGTGCTAACTATACTCTACTGCGTCTGGGTTTTTATGCCTTCTGCTTGGCAGGCAGGTAGAGGGTTAGCGCGGACCTGTAGGAGAGCGACGGAGGGGGTGAGTGGGGAAGAGGGGGACGCCTGGAGGAGGAGAGACAGACCAAAGCCGGCCGCGCTGTCATTACCGGAAGTCGGCCATGACAGCGCGGACGACCGGGGTAGCTTGAGCGCTCTGACTGGCTGACGGAATTGAAGCAGTGTTTTGGTTGGATGGATTCGAATTGACAAAGGGAATTGCCGACTTGAAACTTAGAGGCCTGGCTTTGAATGTGCAAGTGAGTTTTCAACTCAGAACAACGTGGTTTTTAGGCCTATTAAAATAAACTACGACGTTAGGCATCGCAACTATTGAAGGAGGGGGGGGGGGCGAAGTGTTTTGCACAGAATAAACATTTGACTTTGGGAAACGGATTGCTATATACAAGGCATGTTTTCAACGAAGGAATGCTAGTTTGTTTACGTTTTTAGAGGTTCACTACGGTCGGAGTTTGGATGGAGATGCTATAAAAATTAAACATAAAATCATACACTGGGTCCATAAAAATATACAAACATAAACATGGGAGCTCCGGTAGGGTTCATGGCAAGAAGTTAAATTTACCAAAATGCATTAACTGCACAAATAAAAAGATTAAATGTTCCAGCTAGTTTTTAAAGGGCTAAATCGCAGTTTAGGTTAGATTTTTAAACTGGTTTGAACATCGGACATTTTTCATAAATAAGCAAAGTCGTCACCTGTTACAAATAAAAAATATCGTGTGTTGACAACATCTAAAACACAACTAAGCTGAAAAGTGTTTCGGCTTTATGCCTAAGAAAATATACATTATTTACATTTTAATGTGAAATCGCCATACAGACGATTGTTCTTCTGGTGTGGAAGAATACTGCCCTCAGGTTTTTTCTTCGGTGGTGTTGAGGTGTCCTCACCACGAGCGTCTGATACGAGACCGCGTTTACATTTGTTAGTTTTTTAGGGGGGGGGGCTGACCCTTACCACCCCGCTCCCTCCCTTTGCTCTACTGTTCCACTTCACATTTGCTGTTGCAAAATGAAATAATTCAACTTATTTTATTTCATTTTTAGCATGTAAAGCAATGAAGCACATCACAATGAAGCATGCAATTTGCCAAATTTTGTTTCAAGTTCCAAGTAGTTCAGTTATTTCGAAAGCATAAATAAATTTATACTTCATCTTTTAGTAAGTCTTAGACACTAACTAACAAGTAAACGCGATGACAAGATCCGAATCTGCCAGCGGCGGCGTAAGTTTCGTTTGATTTGGCTGTTGGGGTCGCACACCTCTAGTCCGAACGAAGTTGTTCTCAAATCGACGGTGGCGCCGACCTGGTTCCTGGCGGCGGTAATTACACACGGACAGGCTTTGAAGCGAATGTTTCCTCTCTGGTGTACAATATAATATATCTAACTCTATGATTCAGTACCCCGAGAATGACGGTTGGAGTAGAGCTCTCGTTCGTAATCGTTAATTTGTACTTAATTATGCAAAAAAGCGTACTGTGAACCACTACAAGTTTTGAAACCGGCGTTGTAAATTTGTGTGACACGTTGACTAAACATTTTCTGCGTATTTGAAGCCTCGTACTAATTTAGAGAAGTCGACGATGAATGGCGCTGTGAATAACAGCACGGAGGACGTTTGTTTGAAAGTGCCGGCCGACACACACATCACGTGGTAACGATGTTCACTACATTATTAAAATTCTTTTTTTTTCAAGTATTTTTGTGTTGTTTACCATAAATAAATACCCATTTTTACTATTATTCAACAATATAATTTTCCTTGCAACGGTATAGACTACCTGTTCAAAAGGTAGGCCGAACCAATATGAAGGTTGGCTCAGTCGGTATGACGTGTGTCTTGTGTGCTTGGGGTCGGGGTTTATCGAATCTCATGGTTATACTTTTTTTTTCACAAGGCCTTATTATTATTATTATTATTATTATTATTGATGTTGTTAGTTACTAACGTTAACTTCACTGGTTAATGAAAGCTATTTTTTTATTATCTCTTCGTACAGTTTACCAGGCCATCTACAAGTTTTTCTTGGGTCGCTGAAAGGAAAATCGTAGTTTAGCTACACAACCTTTATTCAGTATACGATTACTGATATTTCATTTATTGAGTTGTTTTAAAGATATTAAAAAAATATATATTGAAGTAGGAAGATTATTAAGAAACCAGAAAGTACAGTGGAGCCAACAATGTGAACAGCTAAGGATGACCAGTGAGCAGCAATAATGGAGCAAGGTGGCCTGGTGGTTAGCACGATTTATATCATGTGCCAGAGGTCCCTGTTAGGTCCCAGTTTGGAGCCTGATCCCAGCCACCCTTGGTTTCTGCGGGAGAAGAGAGCCTGTGATGTTTTGGGGCTCATGTCAATTGTGGCATGTAATAGATCCTAGGAATTTCCGGCCGGAGTTACTTAGCAAAAATGTTCCTGTCGCCTTATGATGGGCTAGGGGCGTGTCTATTCAAATCTTTTCGCACAAATTGAACAAAGTATTCACCTTTTCATGCTATATTTTGAGGTGGTGGTGGTGGGGAGGGGGGGGGGGGTGACAGCTACCCTCTAGCACCCTCAAGGGGGTTTTGAATTTGCTATCACAGCTATTTGTTTTCAGTTATCTTTCATTTGCATCCATACCAACTTTCATCCTTTTTACGCAAATTGAACAATTTCTACACCATTTTACGCCATTTTTTTTTGGGGGGGGGGCGCGGCTTAAACCATCTTCTAGCCCCCTAAAAGGGGTTGCCATCTCAGCTACTTGTTTTCAATTACCCTTCAGTTGCATCCAAAACAACTTTCATGCTTTTTCACGAAAATTAAACAATTTGTACACCATTTTATGCTATTTTTTTTGGGGGGGGGGGGAGAGGGTCAGCACCCTCCTAGCCCCGTAAAATGGATTTTGATATTGCCATCATAGCTATTTGCTTTCTGTTACTCTTCATTTCCATCCACATCAAATTTCAAGCGTTTCACGAAAATTAAACAATTTATACACCATTTTATCATACTTTTTTGTGTGGGGGATGGGGGGATTAGCCACCTCCCAGCCCCCTCGGGAAGGTTTTAAATTGCTAACATAGCTGTTTGTTGCAAGCTGCCCTTCATGTGCATCCATACCACGTTTCATGCTCTTCACACAAGATGTGCAATTCTTTCTATTTTGGGACCAAAGCCCAAAATATAGCCGACTCGAACGAAGAAAACAACTTCTCGTACAACTCTGGTCAAATTCAAGTTTTCGAACTTGCTGGAAACAACGAACAATTCGTAAAACGTTGAAATATTTTTTTTTTAAAGAGTACATACAGTGTTCTAGCCACACAAAGTTACAAAAGTTTGTATTCGTGGCTGGAAATTAATATTATTTGCCACTGAACATTGCTTTTTGTGTTAAATCGCTCGATCAAACCATAAAGGTATAGATACAACCGATTTGAGAAAAAAATCGGGGAACAAAATTAACTAAAGAAACGAAGTAGAAACTGATGCTGATCGCTAGTTGCATGTTTCAGGCAGCTACAGAGAGCAACAAACTGTTCGATTTGAAGTATTTAATAGTTGAAAAAAAATAATTTCCCAAGTACTGCAATGCTTTCCCGTTGTTTTACGTTGAGGTGGAAATAATACTGCCGCATGGTGTTGCCATGTCGTTTCTCAGAGTACACCCTCATAAAGATGCGAATGCAACATCCCTAACAACAACTAAGCTCAGTCAACGTTCAGGCTAGTCTGGGTTCAGACGCTGTTTGTGTCCGACAGGGAAGCGATGCTCGCGATGCTCGGCCTTCGCCTCGCCTCGACTCGTCTGGATAGTGTTTATGTGGTGAGACATCGTCTGAACCCAGACTACGTTCAGGCAACAGTGGATAAATGACGTCATGCACGAAGGACAGTCATTTTTCACACGTTACAGCTCACCCCCCCCCCCCCCCCCCCCCGCCCGGGGGGGGGGGGGGGTTGTGTGTGTGTTAACTGAAGTTCAAGCAGAAAAGGGGAAAGGGGTGACCAGGAAGGTGGCTCAGTCTGACCATGCAGTAGGAGAATGTGGGGGAGGGAGGCAGGAGAATGCGGCGGGGGGAGGGGGGGTGGATTGAGAGGGGGGAGGATGTTGGCGCCATTCCGGCCGGTAATTAGGTATTCGGAAATCGGCTAGACTGGCCGTATGTTACGCCGGGGGTACAGCTAGTTTCTTAAAAATAAACTAGCTTTAGGCATTTTCCCCAGGGTTCCCCTCCACCCCCGGTGAAGCGTCCCGAGGCCCCAACAGTACATTCCCGGGAAGGCCCGAACCCTCCCAATCCGACCCTGTCGAACAAGTTCATAAAACAGTGGGTTGGACAGTTTAAACGAATGGGAAGTGTCGGTGGAGCACCACACGTATCAAAAGATAAGGTTGAAAGTTGGCGAGAAATATTTCAGCCGAATCCCAACAGAGTCCGCGTGTCGTGTGGGGGTGGCACGCCAAATGCCCCCAATCAACAGTTGTCAAGGTGCTCCACAAAACTTGTTCGGTGATGCTGCTGTTTTGTATTCTGTTCTGAACTTTTTCTGCGCTTTAATATAGGATTTGAACAACTCGCAAAACCAGAACACGCACATTGATTTCTGATGTACAGACGCCATTTTGGAAAAGGAATGTCAGGCTAGGTGCAGCTGGTTAAAATGATTCGAAAATCGAACGTCGTAAAAACTATCTGAGTGTCTCTTAAACAAAATTTCGATCCAGTCTGTAGTGTTTTTTTTTGAATTAATAAATCTCTTAAATGTGGTCATTATTTTGTGCTCGCCCTGTACGTTTACAGAGTTTTAATTAACCCGTAGAAATAAACATGCTACGACTCGTTTAGTAACGGATTACCACACGAGGGGTGAATCCAGTAGTTTGCCATACAACAAAAAAGTTACTAACGAAAAACTGCATAGACCCACTACTTCCTTCGCAGCAAGTTTTAGAATAGCATAACTTACTTCATAATTCGGTCTTCTGAAATGAATCGCTTCTAGAAATCCCTGTTTAAATGTACACTATATACTATATCAGTACTGTGACCTTTGAAACTTTGCTCAAAATTTTAAGCTGAAGGATATTTACAGCATTTTTATTATAGGTAGCTTAAATTTGTTTTATCATATTTTTTTTACTATGATATGCACTATATGTCAGTGTGCATCTTCTTACATCGTTCCTTCTTTCGTGTTTGTATTTTTTTTTTGTCCTCTACTTTTGGCATCAACAACGTTTGTCTTTAAAATCTTCCTTTTTGCTTGGGTTTTGTCGAGGACCCACTGTAGCCTACTGTGTGTTGGGTGGGTGTTAAAACTTACTGGTCTTTGTGAAAATATATGTAAATTTTTGCATGCATACGTTTTTTGATAGTCCTCTGGAAATTCGTGTGCCGAGTCGGTGATATTGAGGCTTGCGCTTGCCTATTTTTGCTACAGCACTGATTCCGGATTCCCTGAAATGCGGATTTAGTTCCTTTTGTGGGGTATGTGATGGAGATCGCTATTACCAAAACTTGGCGGCAGCCACTGTGATGTGTAACTGCTGTGTTTCTGGCCTTTAATTACCACCTTCTAATAACTACCTATCTTGCAGTTGACCAAACATTAAACTCCCCACGTTAGTATTTTATAATGATGTTTGTGGGCACTGCCACATTGTAGTTTCCCTCCCACCCTTGAGAATTTTGGTTTAAAATTTAGGGATATTGCGATTGCATTCTCCATGTGCGATCCGTGATCATAATATAAACGGTGTCTTATGTCTGGGATTCAGTCAGTTGCTGCCCTGGTCCGGCTTTTCTTATAGAGTAATAAAATTTGTTTTATTCACTGTAAACATTAATTTTAGCCATGCTCGATCCCTGGAGCAATTCAAGATGGCCAATAGCTCTGTGGTTAATCCTTTAGGTTTGACTATTAAGACAATCTTGCTCGGTTTGGGTTAATACATTAAATAATATGCAAGTTCACCACAGAAACTGCGGTAGGACAACGGAAGGGCTGTGAACCTCTGACACCGAGCCTAATTTAAATGAAAGTGGAGATTATGATTAACAAGACAAAGGGGAGAGAACAAATACCAAGTAGTCATGAGAGATGGCGCTTTAAGAATGGCTCAAGATCCTCCTCTCTAAGCTGACGACAAAAACCCTGCACTGTGGATTGGTTTACAGTAGATGCACTATAATCCGTACGCGATTTGTAAACTGGGCGTGGCTTAAAAAAAATATCGATTGTCCACTCCAGTACAGCACCACGACTGGCATCATGGGTAAAAAATACCGCCAGTACAGCAGTCACAAAATGGCGTCTATTAACGCGTCTTCGATCGGGAAAAGAGGAAAAATGATTCACAGCCAACTAGGAAAATTATTTGGGATGTCTATTGTTATCTGCGAAGCAAGCAACAAAGAGCAAGAACGCCGTTTCCCAAGAAACGTCGGATGCAACAAAGGTTTCTTTCAGTTGTGTTAAACAAATAGTTAACGAAGGCGCGCAACTGCTCCCCGAAACAAGTGCCACTCCAGCCGCAGCAGAGGCTACAGTTCCGCGGTTCATACCGGCAGCGAAATAACGGCCAAAGGCGCCAACGGTAACAAGCTTTCAACCGTCAGCCGCTCGAACAGCAATAACTGAAATTCACCGAGAAGGTAATTATCCAAATCTTGATGTTTTGGCCAAGTTCAAAATGAAGATTGGATTTAAAGAAATCTTGGTTTGGATTGGTTTTGGTTTTGGAGTTTGGTTGAATTTGGGTGAACAAGCATCACGGGCGCGAACGCCAATGGCAGCTAAAGAAAAGGCGCACCGTCCTCACAGCTGACAGCACAAATGACGGCTTAGATGGTCTCCTTACTCCGATCGGAAAGGGCCGAAGACTCATTTTGCTACACACCGGCAGCCAGGAATGGTTTTGTTAAAGATGGCATGCTTCTTTTCCGAACTGGATTTTTTCCCACATTCTGCAACCCTTTAGCTTGGCCGTGAACAAACAGCTCTTTTCAGAGCTAAACAAACGGTTGTTTTCACAACCACCAAAAATGAAAAGAACTGAAATTTGTACTGTTTCACAAATAAATTGTTACAACATTCACAGTTGAACACACTTCCTTCCTTAACTTTTTTTTTAGCTTCACAATGAATTAAAACTTAAAACCTACGTGTTTTTAATATTACCGTCTGACCCAAAATACAAGAGGGGGGGGGGGGGGAGAAGAAATACCCAAACGGCAGTGGCAAATGTTTTAAAGAAAATAATAAATACATACATATTTCCAAAGATTTTAACCCGGACCACTGCACTGCACTGTGACTGAGGTTGGCGCTAATGACCAAGTTGTCGACGCACCATTAAGCCTCAATCCCCCCCCCCAAAGATTTTTATGCCCCACGGCACGATATTAGGGTGGGGTGGGGGGGCGTTTTACTCCGCCATCCTTATTTACGCCACTGCTGAAAGGGCCTGAGTCGGAAATTATGACAGTAAGTGGAAAGAAAACCGAGGCTAAAATGAGATTCGGTAAGAAAAAGAGTATTTTCTCTTTTTGGAATTCAACCTGAAATTTATCTTATTCCCCCCCCCCCAATATTTTTTATTTGTTTTTGATTCCCCCTAATCCCTATTGATGGAGATGGAGAAGGCCTGTAATAAAAATTGTTTTAAAAAGTCGACATTAAAAAAATTGTCATCAAATAACATCGCGCACAGACAAGCCTTGGTGCGGTCTATAGATAGCCACAAGGCACACCGACTCCGGGAAAATGTAGGCTACAATCAAGCTGCTCGCGAGCCACGCCCAGTTTACAAATCGCGTACGGATTATAAGTGAATTCCATACATTCACCACGCGTACCGAGAAGAAGTGTCGGAGGCAGTCCAAGCGTGATCCCTGTGCCACCAACTCCCAACCATGACCGCGTGCATACTTGTTCTATGAAACCCCCAGAATTGGTGTATTGATTTATTAATGTTTAACTTGCCTTTAAAGTATCGCATATGAAGCTCTGTTTGAAAGCAAGTTAATGAAGTCGGATGATTTAACGATGTTTGGGGGCGAAATTCACCTTTATTTCATGTTAACTTTTCTGAAGGTTTTCAATGTCTAGAGCATGTTGGAATCAGTAGAATTTTAATTGGACCGTGTTTCAGATTTATTGAAAACAATTATGATTTAGTATTGTGGTGATTGTGGCCATTGGTTACCGTTAGGGCAGAGCGCGCTCCCATGAGCAGAAATTATTGTAGCGTGGACCAGTAGGAGAGCATGATGTGGCGTCAGATGCAGTAGCTTCCGATTTGGCTCATCTGGGTAAAGTCATGTTGGGTCTAATGTGCCTGCTCAGTTATTGTCATATACGTTCGCGGTTGTGTGTTGAGAATCCGTCCCATCCATATAAATAGTAAGTTTAGGGAAAATTCCCTGTTGTCATTCTACTGCTTTCATAGCTGAACTTATGCATGTCGGGAACGTCACGAGCGACGATCACAATCACAGAATAGCTAAATAGCGAAAACTCCATTAAGTCATAAGTGTAGATATCTATAGCGTTGGTCATCAGCAGGTTGTTTGCTTTAAACTGTGATGGGTTATTTAATATTTCTTGGGACCCTAGCCCATTCCCTAGAAGAATGCAAAGACGACACTGTTAAGTTTGAATACTTGTAATCTTCATTGTAGCCACAATCGCTGTGAATCCAAATGGAATATTTGAATTAGAATCCTTATTTAACTTTCGTATTTAAAGCAAAACTACACATACGGCTCCAACATAATCATCATCAAATGTATCTGCGTGACTTGAGTTTGAGCTGCAGTTACGTACCACCAGTGTGTTGTGTGCCGATATTGGAATGACTTCATCACCGCAATCGGGTTTATCTTCCAACCGAAGTTTGCCTACTTTGCGAGCTGGCAGAGATTAGAAGTGGTTACCGGGATGTGACTGTTGGTAGCGTACGCATTGTCACTGTCTCAACCTGCCGTGTTTTAAATTACTGGGCACGTAGGGAACCCAAACGAGTGTGGCTCCGTAATAGTTGACATAATGGAAAAGATGAAAGAGCATAGCCTAGAAGCTGATACGGGAAAAGCATGCAAGATCCCAAGTATGAAACGTAATTCCAAACCCCCTCAACCCGTCTATGTGTTAGGTGATGACAGAAGCAATGACACTGGCAGTTATGGCATCCGAACTGGAACTCAAACCCTGGGCTATTAGTTGCCACATGTGGTAGCAGTTGACACGACGTGAGGTAATAGCCACATTAATAGTAAAGGCGGCCGTATTAATGGCAATTACCATGCGTGAAAATTGCTACATTGTTAAATGTGTGGTATGGTAATTGCCATGTGTGGTTGCTGCTGCCATCGCTTGACAGTGTAGCTATGTTCTGGGCTTGGATTTGCATTTATTGCTCTGGATCTTGCTTGCTTTTTCCGGTGCAGCTTCAAGACCATGCTGTCTCATCCTACGTCACTTCCGTCACCTTCATCAATGTACTACAGATTTCCATCAGTGGTGTGTTCGGCTATGTCAGGCAGGGGCATCGTTACACAGGGGGGGGGGGAGGGTGTGTACTGTGATTTATTCTTCACTAGGGTGGTTAAGGACGGAGATGGTGTAGGGTGCCAGCGTTCAAGCTTAGGCTTGTTTGCTGCGTGAAGCATGTGCTGATTGTAATGTGGAGGGTAACTTTGTAGCTAGTTCGTTGTCCTTGGGGTTGATTGCACGAGTTTCTTGTCTGACTCGCAGGCATCCATTCGCATTCCCATGGGTAAGTATCAGGGATTGGACCTGTCACGCTCACTGAAGTAGGAGGTAAAGGTCAGGTTGTGATCCAAGTTGAGGTGCGTATCGGCTAGGTTCCGGGTCTCTCAGGTGTGCAGGGAAACAAAGTGGGAGACTCGCTGTCATGCAGAATACCGCTGACACATCAGTAGACTTGTGGTGTGTTCTTTTTTACATTTAGAGTGGGAAGAGAATTTTTTCCATGATGACAGTGTTCTTGAGCTATTCACCATCAATACACAAATATTGCGAACTGTGATACTGGATGCACTATCCAGCACATTGAGTCTGCGCAGTGGTCGCGCTCCACAGAATGACATAATAGCTTTATGTTATGGGATTATTCTCTTCACTGGAGTGTTTATGGGGAAAGAGGGCAGAGACTGTAGCACATTTCCACTCTATAACCCACAGATGATTCGGTTATCAGATTCGGCACGTCAAGTGCCACCTCTGCTGGGTCGAAAACATTAAACAGGATGGTAAGACAAATATCAAATATGTTAGAGAAGGGTTAGGTAAGTACGTTGCCTATTTACGTTGTCTTTTGGACTAAATGTCAGACTGACTGAGCAAGGAAGTGAACCTACAACCCTTGAAACCAACAGCCGAAATCCTACCGCTGAGCCATACTGACACGGCCTGCTGGATCTGTTAGGGGTTCGGTTCCAAATAGGATGTATAAACCGAGGTGTTATGTGAATGGTTGAAACTGGACAGTTTAACTAGTGGTTGGATCTCTACGAGACTGAGAGATTTAGATTAGGGGTTTGAATAACATCTCTGTAATGTGTGGTGCAGTGGCAACCCGGACCACTGCACTGTGACTGAGGTTGGCGCTAATGACCAAGTTGTCGACGCGCCATTAAGCCTCAATCCCCGCCCCCCTCTACGAGACTAACTGTATACTAAGTATTGTTGCTGCTGTTTGTTCTCTACTATGTTTTTTGGGGCAAATGATCCGCTGATGTTGAGACAAGTAAAAATTAACATACTGATGAATTCTATTAACTGATGAAAATTCTTTTGAATAATAGAACATTTTGTTAGAATAATATGCAAAAAATGGATCAAGGACATTCTATCTAATTACATCCTTCATTCGGTCTTGAATCATTCTCACGCACCTTAACTTTCCCAAACCCAGAACGAGATGCCATGCGTTACCATTATATAAAAAGCTTTATTTCAACGCGTATGAACATTTTAGTTTCGGCAAGTACACACAAATATTAACACATGAAAATGTCTAAAAACACTTGGTGTATTCAATGAGAACTACCAACAGTATAGTGTCAATTACAATGCTACTTTGTCACATGACTAGGTATTGACTCATCCTACCAGATAATACAATACTGATATTTTTAAAAAATACATGTTTTGCATTCGGTATTACGGTAATGTAAATGTATGTGTTCATAGAAAAACTACATTCGCTAAGTAGACCCATAACCAAACAGTTTGAAACGGCAGTAATACAAAATAAATTATTGTGAATTATGAAAATCCTTAAAAATTCAACCATTAACAAATTTACCTGTACATAATAGCAACATTACTCACATTTTCACCACGGATTTCTTTCAATTTTTCTAAGGTGATTTCTCTTACCCGTTGATTTTATCCTATTATTTATAAAATAATAACCTTTCCTGAGCGTATATACATACAACGTGAAGGACATCGAAAACACTTTTTTAACGGCGTACCACAAATGGTCTTTACGTTGTACTGTTTCGTATGAACATATTTGTAACACGAATAAAACCTACACTATATCGTTTTCTATCCACAGTTTTCCAAATGCTTCATAGAAAATCACCTTGTTTGTGGAATCTTACACTCCATAGTAACATCATTCCAATCACGATGACATGGGAAGCCAAATGGACTTGGTAATATTAAATGAACACAGATGCAGATTTTCGTGTCGTTTCGAAATGTCAGACCGTCTGCGTATGGAATTAGGCCAGCGACCACTGAAACCTAACAGGAAAGCTCTAGCATTCAGACACGACCGTGTTGGTCCGACTGTGGGACAATTTCGGCCATCGGTTTCCAAGGTCCTGACTCTGATTTTAATTTACCCTCAGGAGTCTGACACTCGAGTCCAAAAAATAACTGAAATAGGTTTGTATCTGTGTTCATTTATCACAAAAACCAGCAAGAAACGTATTGGTGAATTGGAATTCTCGAGGTGCAATGTTTTACCAATCATTTTTGCACAAATTCCTAAAAACAGATATTACCTAAAAAAGTAGTCATGCAAAAACCCCATAAGGGTAAAGTTTTTGCCATAGAAAGTAGTGATATCAGAGCCAAAATAGCTGTCACCGAGTTTTCCGTCCCACCTCTGATCACTCAATATTAACTGACACCTCAGCGATTGTCATTAAGCTTGAGTGATAGCGGTTCGGACCACACTCTTGGTGGCAGCCATTTTGGTTTTGATATCACTCCTTTCCATAGCAAAAACTAGATGGATCCCTTTGCCCTTATGGGGTTTTTGCACGATTTGTTTCACAGTAGCAGTAACGAAAATTTGGTATTATGTTCGGGCAGTTTTAATCATATAAAAGGACATTTTTATGTTACTACCCTAGTGAGTGTTCACTGTACCTATAACTTACCAATTTCGTGCAATGGATAGTGGAATCTGTCTTTTTTCTTTGCCAAGTCTATCTATAAGGTAGGAATTCTCTACGTACTGTGTTGTCGACTTTATTTGTGTAGCTTTCCGTGATTTGGTTTATTTAAGCTGAATGTTAGATGCTGCAATCGTTAGTTTTGCATGTACAAAATGCTACGTATTGTTAAATTAGGACAGAAATGTACAGAAAAAAAGTTCTCTTATTCAATATCAGGTAGAAGACAAAAAGAACCATAATAGAAAACCAACCTATCGTTTTTTTGTGTGTTATACGCATATTTTTTTTAGAATTAAATAAATACAGATGCAAACCTATTTACGTTGCTTTTTGTTGGACTCAAATGTCAGACTGCCTGAGCGGGGAATCGAACCCACAACCTTTGCAACCAAACGCCGAGGTCCTACCACTGAGCCATACTAACGAGGCTTTTGGTTTCAAAGGTCGTGGGGTTGATTCCCCACTCAAGCAGCCTTGTTTAAGTCCAAAGGGCATCGTAAATAGGTTGCATCTGTATTTATTTAACTCTTGTTTAGCTGTCGGCTTTCTGTCCTTGTTTACATTTTTTTAGGGTGGGCTATACAGAGTGGCTGTATTTCACAAAACATAGGAGAACTCCGTGCACCATCTATTACTCAAATAACGAAATGTTTAAAAAAATTCAGTGTTTTCAAGTAGTTCGTCAATTTCAGCACTCGTTTTCAAATATTTTTCTGAAACTTGCCCCATTACACTGAAACTACAACATTCACAGGTTTCAATTAAACAAGAAGTTGATTTCACATATTTTAAATTACGTATTTTGTCGTGGTGTTGGTACTGAAAACAAGGACTGGTATCTTGAAGTACCTGAACTACAAGTAAACTACACCTAGTGATGGATACATGAAAATCCAAAGGAGCTTGGTGTTCTCGTAATAAACTTTCAACTGCACCCCACCATGGAATTTTTCTAGGTTTCTTAATTCTTTTAAGTGTAACAATATGCTACAGAACGAGTTCTATTTTATTTTCATTCCGTAAAAAAAAAAGCAATAATCAATCAATCAATAATTTAGATAGCCTTCGCTCAAGTCCTTCGTGTCCCGATGTGGGATGATGCTTCGTTTAATAAAACTTTTATGATACTTCTTCAACTTGGTTTGTTGTTTATTTTTGCTTGTTTTTCCTTTGACACAAAAGGCATATAAACATGGCTGATGAGAAATGGAGGTTTGGGGCGTCGTATGATTGGCAGTCAGTCCCAGAATCACTGCTCCAACTTCCGTATTGCTTGACACAGGCACAGAGAAAATATCATTCCGAAAATCTGTGAATAAAAAAAAATTGAATTGTTAGCAGAGATGGCTGGATACAGGAGTAAGGTTTCACGTGGACTAAACAGCACAGCAACACTGCAGTATCTGAAGTCTTACAAGAAAGTTGCGTTTCTTTGCTGTTTTGATTTCGGATCAGTTAAACTTTACCTTACGCACACAAACGAGTTTGTTTTTGTTTTGTAATGGAATTGCGAATGAGTAACAAAATTGCGTATTGTGTTTGCAATTTAGTGACTTGTACCATACGACTAGGTAAATAATTGAACATTTAAATCTACAATTTATTACTCGGCAAAGCCAGGCATTGAGATACCCGGGAAGGGAGTTGGGGGGGGGGGGAACGTGCCCGTAATTAAGACTAAAAAATTTAATTAAAAAAAAATAACCTAATAAGGTATTAATCGCCATTGACAAATTTCAAAAAATTGAGAAAAGTACTAAAATTGTTGAAATTAATTTTTTTACAGGGTCCCGAAAGACTTAAAAGAAACACGTTTCTCCTTATTAGCCGAATTCAGAGTATTAATTTTGAATTTCAATTTATTTAACGCTAACTTTATGGATACTCCCTACGATATGACTGATTAGAAGCGGAAGCGGTAGCAACGCAAAAGAAAAAAAAATTGAAGAAATTTTAAACAGTACAAACAATTTACAAAAACAAGGTACAGCCTAGCTACAAAGATAAAACGTTCCTTAATAACTTCTCATAGTGTATCATATATTGTACCACATACTTCCCCTACTTCCCCAAGCCAAATCCCTAGTTTCACCCGTTCCGCGGCTAAAGGTGCTGTAGAAATAATGCAAACAATGAACGCGTGATTCCAAACGCGTAGATATGCCATTAAATAACAAGCTTTGAACGAATTATGCTTCATAAACAGACATAATAAATTCACGATCTGTAGCTGAATATTCGGCGTTGCTCGCTTCGCTGTCATGACTTTGTAAACAGGTTAGCCTTTTATTGGCCAGGTTAAAATGTAAGGTTAAAAAATAATCTACTCTTATTACATAAACCCATTTCATAAATCCAGTAGACCACCGAAAGGTTGGCGCTAATGACCACGTTGTCGACGCGCCATTAAGCCTCAGTCCCCCCCCCCCCCAACGGGTGGGGAGAGGGTTTGCAAAAAGGCACGCTCTGTTTTTTTTTTTTTTTTATTCTGGGAACCTTTTTAATCTTCTGCACAGCCGAGAAGACTATTGCAACGACTTTGTCCGTCCGTCTTTCTGTACGTCCCTCGCTTTTTTGGTACCGGATACCAGATACCAGATAGAGACGACCACTGTTGGGGTTTGAATAACATCTCTGTAATGTGTGGTGCAGTGGCAACCCGGACCACTGCACTGTGACTGAGGCTGGCGCTAATGACCAAGTTGTCGACGCGCCATTAAGCCTCAGAGCCCCCCCCCCCCCCCACTATTGACAACGTTTAATAGTTTCATTGTCAAACGTTAGTTAAAAAACACGGCCAATTAAAACATCGTTACTTCCTTATAGCTAACAGGCTTCTTTGACGTAACTAAATGAAATAATTATATTTGATCGTCGAATTGAAATAGTATAACACGCAGCCGAAAATACAAAAGGATTTCAGCTTCGCTTAAAATAGTCTCGTCGCTTGTTGCATGAATGAATAGGCTTACCTTCGAAGCAAATTCTCCATTAGGCCTATCTGATACTTAAGAACTAACAAAACTGCAGTTAATAAAATTAGGCCTAAAATCACGTTAGCACGGCAACGTCAAGTTGCTACGAGTCGCTGTTGGCTGAATCAACAGCATATTAAAACGTCCATCTGTTGCGTCTCCCCCGTCACTTCCTTACTACCACTGATCTATATAGGCTACGTTGCGCATTACGTTGTAACAAACAGTACCTTCCTAAAGCGCCGAACAGAACGAACCAAACGCACCACTGTTGGTGACAGTTCAGCTCATTCAGCTACCATAGCCGAGTTGATGTGGCTTGCTTGCGTCAACCATCGTCAGCGATTAGTCTGTTTCCGGCAACTGTTACCTCGCGCATGCTCAAAAGCTCCACCACTGGCAATCACTCGCAACCACCAACCCGAGATGGTTTGCAATTTGGCATTGCTCGCGCCTGGTCACATCGATTAGCCTAGCCTGGTCCAATCAATTAGCCACGTCTGGCCACGTTAAAGGTATCACGTAACGAGGGCTCTGTTGAGCTTATTGATTTTGCTGAGCTGTGATTGCAGTTTCGGAAGGTACTAAACGGCTCACGCAACATTACTACGTCAAGTTTGGAGCCAAACTGCCTCTAACAGTGGTGTGTTCTGTTCACTCTGTTCAGTGGTTTAGGAAGGTACTGACTAGATGTGTGCCCGGAGGCACACCGTGTTTTAAAAATGAATAGGCTTGCCCTACAATCCAATTCTCCGTTTGCTGCTACTTACGAAATTAAAACTGCACGTAAAAATTAGGCCTTAAAGCTGACAATTACACCCAGGGTAGATGAGTAGGTAGTGGCCCTTTTCTGAAACTGTGGTGTAAAAAAAGACCTGCTTCCACCAACGGCACCATAAGGCAGCACTTGTCTGGTTCACGTAGAAGCCGAAACTTGAAATAAAAAATGGTGGCGTCGTTGCCATGGTAACCATTTAATAGCGACAATACTTGCGGAAACAGACCAAATACTCGTGCGTGGGCATCATCCGAAGCGAATAACTTATTCTGTGTTCTATTTAAACTGTATATCGATCATTACAATAAACATAAACCACGGATGAAGCTTCAGCCTGAACGGGCGATGAGCACGCGTGTCGGGCATTCTCGGAATACATAACCATGTGTTAAACTTAGCTCCACTCGTAACGACAACCCGTTTTAAAATTGAATGTTGGATTACAAAAAGTAAAACAATCAGCCAATTCTGATCGTTCTTAAAATTATTTTAATGTCCTGATCTGAATTACGGTATATTTTAAACGATTAATTTTGTATTCTTATCGTGAGCAACTTGTTTTAGTGACGCTAAATAGTTTTGATTCCCATGATGCTTTGCGCTCCCGTTACTTGACAACAGCGCCCCCTGGCGGTAGTCCCTGACAGCAGGTAATTCTTTCGTCCAAGTATTTACCGTTGTGAGAGAAATAGTGGTACTACCTAGGTTATACATTCTTCTACCCTTATGTCAAAAATGTAAAAGAGGACTAAGCTAACTCATTTTTAACCGGCAATTGTGATGGTTACTGTTTTAGTCTTCTATGCTGAGAAGACTATTGCAACGACTTTGTCCGTCCGTCCGTGGCTTTTTTCAACTTCGCAGCGGTACCAGATATTGACGACCATTGTTTACAACGTTAGAATCAGTGTGAGAAGTTAGTTAAATAACATGGCAAATTAAAACATCGTTACTTCCTCATAGCCAAGTTGACCAAGTTGTCGACGCGCCATTAAGCCTCAATCCCCCCCCCCCCCTCTGTAATGTGTGGTGCAGTGGCAACCCGGACCACTGCACTGTGACTGAGGTTGGCGCTAATGACCAAGTTGTCGACGCGCCATTAAGCCTAATTCCCCCCCCCACTTCCTCATAGCTAATACACTTCTTCTATATGTAACTAAATTAAATAATAACATTTGATCGTCGAATTAAAATCCTAAATTAAAATCCTCAATAAAAACAAATGGATTTTAGCTTTGTTTAAAATAGTCTCGTCGCATTGTTGCATGAATGAATAGGCTTACCGTCGAACCAAATTCTCCATTAGGCCTATCTGCTATAGCCTACTTACGAAATTAAAACTGCATTTTTAAAATTAGGCCTAAAATCATGTTATAATGGCAACGTCAAGGTGCTACGAGTCGCTGTTGGCTTCATCCCTTTTACCACTGATCTATATAGGCTACGTTGAGCGTTACGTTGTTACTGTAACTGTGTGCCTGAAGGCGCTCCGTGTTGCAAAATGAATAGGTTTACTACACAATCCATATCTCCGTTAGCTGCTACTTACGAAATTAAAACTGCAGGTTAAAATTAGGCCTATAAAAGCTGACAATTAAGCCTAAAATGTAAAATAGGCCTAAAAGCTAACACATTTTTAACCGGCAATTGTGATGGCTACCGCTTTTAGATTAGTATAATACATAAAGTTGTTGTAGTACATGATAGAGGTGTATGCCTCAACATTGGAGGTGGAGGAACTGTACAGAACACCGCTGCGACTAGGCAGTCGCTATAGCCGCTTGTTTAGATTATATAATAGATATCGTTGTTGCATTGCGTGGTAGAGGTGTTCGCCTCAACATTGGAAGTGGCAGAACTGGACAGAAGACCGGTTGCGACTACGTAGTTGCTTTTATCCGCTTGTTTTGCTCGTCATTCTTTTTTTTTACCATTTTTTAAGTTTGTCTTTCTTTTTTTCCCTTTTCTGCCCCTTTCTGCTTTTTTCCTGGCCTTCTTTTTACTCTTTTTTAGACCTCTGGCCCTTTCTCTGGCTGCAACACCAGCGCTTATCAGTTCAGAACACCAAAATAGGGCATATTTTTTTTTGACAAAAAGGGCAAAAAGGGCATTTTTCAGAAAAGGGCAGGGGCAATAACCCCCCTGCCCCCCTCCTGTGTACGCCACTGCACAAATTCGAACGGACAGTCATTGGAATAAACTATGCACGTCCCACACCGAACATATTCCGTCGGTTTGTCCCATTTACATTCGTCCGCTTCCTCACTCCGCCATACACGCAAGCAAGTTCGATTGGGAAAAAATTACCATGCCTGGCTTTCTGCTGCATATTTTCTGCTGTAACTTTTATCTCAATCGGCCTTGTTTGAAAATTGCCAGCCAGCACGACGACGCTTTCCTCTTTAGAGCATGGAGACCAGTTCGCTTCGGTTGTTAGGCAAACGGACAACGAACTGACAGTGAGCGTCAGCCAGCCAGTTTTGACGCTCCTCCTCACAATTCCTGATTTATGAGCCTTTTGTTTCTAAATGTCAGCTTTCGATGGAAACCCGCGGCGCCGTAACAAGGGCACTTGGTTGGACGACGGGGAGTGGGGGGGGGGGGAGTGAGAGGAGGGGGATTTAGTGATAGATAGACCCCCATTTTGTCAACACTCAACTTAGTTTTAATTTTGCCAACTAGCTTTGAAATTTACATTGATACAGCGAGAAAAGAAGGAGTCCGGCAAACCCAGCTAGGGGTTCCGGGGGAGCGCTGTAAGCTCCCGCAGTGGGATGCTGAACCATTTTACATTACTCTAGTGCCTGCTTCTGGCTTCCCGCGAAAGCACGTTTGTAACATATTGTGGAGCAAATTTCAGCTGGCCTGTTTTTCTTAATCATTTTTAAGCACTGTACTAGAAGAATAGATCGACTCCATGGAGTGAGATTCGGGCAGAATTAAAAAAAAAAAAAAAAAAAATATTTCGGCCCTCACTTGGGGGCCGTGTTCAAGGTAGTAAAACATAATAAAAAAGTTCTTGAGCAAATGATTCGAGGTCCACCATTTTTAAAGCTACTCCATGGTATCGACCCTGTACAGTTTTTTTTTTTTTGGGGGGGGGGGGGTTGGGGCGGATCTTTAATCGTTTGTTCAAGCACCAATGTTTTTAATGTTGTAATGCCTTGAAGACGGCCCCCATGCAAGAACAGTAATACTGCTGTTTTTAAAATCGTGCCCGAGTGCCACTTCATAGTGTCGACCCATGCTTCATGTAACGCACTTTTTCAGCATTCGACCAACACCGTTTGTATCTTCAGCGTAGGTGCTTTCGTAAAAAACTTAATTGTGATTAAATTTTGTTTTTAAAAAATCATTTTCTTTGCAAGTTAGTCGACTGTGGTGAAAAAATGATTTTTATATTCAGGTCGGTAGCCATTCATTGGGGTGGGGGGGGGGGGGGTCGCTGTCGTTAAGTCAGCATTTTGGACCTGTATAGAAAAATGACACACAGGGGGAAGGGGGTAGCTGTCAGGGAAGGCTCTCCCTGACCTAATGTATTATTGAGAAAAACGTCCACAGTTTTAAGCAACAACGTGCTCCAATTTTCATTCATGGACCTTAGAGCATTTTTGTCCTTAAATTCGGAACCTTAGGGTCGCATTTCTCCTTTCAGTCGCCTTTGTCCTTGAATTCTTGACCTTATAGACTCGCTTTTGTCCTTGAATTCTTGATCTTTAAGAGTCATTTTTGTACTTGAATTTTTGATCTTGGAGTCGCTTTTGTCATTGAATTCTTGACCTTAAGAGTCGCCTTTGTCCTCGAATACTTGACCTTAAGAGTCGCTTTTGTCCTTGAGTCTGGGTCCTTATAGGGACGGTGTATACCCGTTTCGCTGAATCCCTTTTCGCCGAAAATTAAGCCCTGATTAAAATTCGTCGAAAGAGGAATTCCGTTTCGCCAATCAAAATATTTTATTTACAAATTTGACATTGGAGAAGTGAAAGATGCGATCCTAATTGGAAGGAATTTGTAATTAGT
>JAHWFP010114723.1:1650-16805 GCA_023313725.1 Lithobius niger | reverse complement strand
ATGCACACGCGATATTGACGCGCATACAAGCAGACACAGAAAAGAAAGCAGCGCAAGTGTGTCCACGATCATGCGTAAAAAGGGGTGAGAATGACCGACCGACTTGACCTATTTACAAATCCCTCTATTGAATACCAAGTTTCGTAGTAGCTGGAGGGCAGAAAAACCCGTCCTGCCGCGCGGCTCACGCGGAAAAGTTGAGCCTACGCCAACTCCAACGCGCTGCCGATTCGCAGTGGATTATGGGTAAGCGATAGGGAAGAAACCAGTTTTCTGTTCTGCATTCGCGTCTACGCGCGGCAATTACGCGTGTACATGGACGAGGGGTAACACAGGGCTAAAAACATGCTGTACAGTGAAAATACTTTCCTGTCTGGCCGTTCCTCAACTTGTCAGCGGGCAGGGGCTCTCGTATGAAATTCTGCTATATAAAATTCTGTTATATGAAATTCTGTTATTATAGCAACGGTTGTTGCCAGGCCCGGTCTTGCAGCCCTGCTGGGGCCCAGCTGCCACGATATTTCATAAAAAAAAAACTAAGTAACAGGGTTCAGACAAAACCTGGTAAACTTGAAAATCTCAGGGAAAATGAAAACGGAGCCAAATTCTCAGGGAAATTTCAGGGAAAACTAGAATTTTTTTTGGAAAATCAGGGAAAAGATAGGGAAATTTGAAAAAAAAATGCCTTTGTGTCTGTTCTCTAAGTTCCGTTGAATTAGCAGATCAGAAACAAAATCTAGGCTAGTAGCAGATGTTTTAATTTGTGCTTTAATATGTGCAAGTATTTTAGCTACGACTCTTCAATAAACCAAATCTTAGGCCAACATCTGGGATGAAAATACGTTTAGTCCCGTCTGGACTGGTCTCTAAAACAACTATTTTCTAGGATGTTGGATTATTTTCCTACAAATATTAATAAAACCATTAGCTACTGCCTCATTCCGTAACTAAAAACATCTCATAAACACCTGGAAATTGCCAGTGGATGCACCTGGAAAACGTGGAATTGCCAGGGAAATTCAGAATTAAAAAAATTTCTAATCCCGGTACTATGGCCAGTCCTTGCCTGGTTGCTGCTTTGCGTCTTGTACTTTTCCCTTTTTAATTGTAAAAGTCCAAATATTTAAAGAAAATGTGAAAAAAAGCAAGTATTTAAAAAAAAATCTGGCCTCGTTAACCCCTCCTTCATCATAGTCTAGAAAGGGGAGGGGCAAAGTAGGCGTACTCGGGGCCACCCACACAAATTGGTCGTTAACACAACTAATCTTGAACACTGCGGCAATTATTTGCATACGTTATGATTTGGAATGACCTGCCTGATGCAGTTGTTAGAGCTCCTATAAGAGTCTAAAAATAGTTATACTAGTAGAAGTTACCTAAGGGCTTTTAGCTATTCAAGGAATGCAGTTGTGATGTCTGCTCGCGAGTAAATTCGAATGGGGGGGGGGGCGCCTTGGACAAAGCCGGATTTATAGAACACCAGTTTCCGACTTTTGACCAATAGCGTTATTAGACGGGAGGCTGATCCCGTTTTGTGGCGATTTCTTGAAAAACGTCATAATTTGGGGGATTTATTGGAGAACGTTTGTAGGGATTGCTTGGAAAAAGTTTTTTGATACTAGGGATTAATCATTTACTTTTGGCATTTCTAAGAATTCTGAATAGATGTAGAATTCTCAGTGTTCGTGGGTGTTTCGAGCGAGTTGATGTGTTGGGAACGTATCTAGCAAGTAGGCCCTATGACGTTAGTGGATGCCTCCATCCTTTTGAATGCCTGTTCCGGGTTAAAATTTTTTTGTTACTATTATTATTAACCGTAAAATTAAAGGATTAGTCAAACAGTTAAATATTGCAAATGCCGTTTACTTTCTTAGGTACACCAAACACCGGGTTAAGAACCAGATATTAAATCCACCGTGCAGCATGCTCGGGTCCGGCTAGTTGTTGTTATTATTATTATTACTAGCCACGTCGCTCGCTCCATTGGCGTCGTCTCGCTTCGCTCGAGGAGATTTGTATGAACAAACTATATGCTGTCATGAACAAACATCATGAGGATAAAAAAAAAACTTTGACGTTATTTTTGCAGGTTTCTCGCGTATTTGAGGGTCATAATATCAAGTTACAGCGATGAAAATAGGCCTAAGCGAAGCGCAATTTAATTATCTTTCATTTGGTCCTACTCCCGTCTTTGTAGGTGCCTTGGTTTAAGAGGAGTAGAGGTACAAACACACTCACACGCACGCACAGCGTACTTTTTTAATGATGTAAGATTATATTATTATTAAACTGGATAAGACAGACGATGGTGCTATTGTTGAAACTTGGAGGGGCTACCCCACAGGGGCTTGGCGCAAAATACGAGCGCGACCGCCAGAAGAAAAAATAAATAAATAAACACAAAAACTACACACTAGACCCATTGTTTTTATTGGTGTGGTGCTGGCGGCGTTGGTTTTTTTCTGTCCGGCGTTGCTCTTGTTTTTTGCCAAGCCACCGTGGGCTACCGACTAGCGTGTGTCGCACCGCTTTGTTTAAAACTAATATTTTAACACGTGACACCGGAAATTACCAAGTAAGCCAAGCGGAAACAGGCAGTGAAACTTAATATCAGGGAAAAGTTGACGAAGGCTTAACCTTCCGTTTTCCCTTCATAGTTAATGCCTTTTCACTTGAAACACGTTTCGAGTTGGAATTCAAGGAAGTCACACGTCGAATTCAGTCACGTGTGTATGTGCATAATCTACTCGCGTCATGGAACTTATTTCTACACTGGACGTTTTCTTCAAGGTGTTGTTCGCAATCAAGGTGTTGATCGCAATCGACGTCGAAGCTGCCCAGTCAGTTTTTTGGTGGCTTCGATGTGCGTAGAAAAAAAAAAAAAACAAGTGAAAAAGCCATGGGAACTAAAAAGCCTAAAAAAAGCTAAAGAAAAAAAGCTTAAAGAAAAAGCCGGAGAAATAAAGGCCGTGGGGAGGAGTCGGGGGAGCTCAAGGAAAAATTGGTCACGGAAAAAAAAAAAAAGATGCAGAAAATATAAATGTCTTTCATAATTATTTTGTTTTTGTTTTTTGATCTTGTTGGCCGATCGAGGGAAAGGGGCGCCAGAATTGTATCGACATGGGGTCACGTTAAGTCCGGTAGTGTTGGGCCCGGAATTACAGTAATTCTGGATTCGTAATTTGCTTTAAAAGTGTGTGAAATAATCCGGAATTGTGGTAACACGGAGTTACCGTAACTCTTGATTTTACTGAAATAAGGGAACCGAAGTTACTATAAATAACATCCCTGCCTCGTTCGCGTTACCTCGCTTGCTGCGGCTATACATATGTGTAACAATCAGAAACAGCAACAATATTATTGTCAAATTAGACAGGAGTTAGGGTAACTCCGTGTTACTACAATTCCGGATTGTTTCCGGACACTTTTAAAGCAAATTACGAATCCGGAGTTACTGTAGTTCCGGGTCAAACACAAGAGTCAGTATTTACGAATATTCCGGAATTAACGTGACTCCGTGTCGGTAAATTTCCTCCCCCCCCCCCCTCACCAGTGAAACGAGTGACGTAGAATAAACGACTGAATTTGAATTTTGTGTGTCTACTTGAGAAACAATAGTGTTAGCATTTTTGTTCTGATCTGATCTGGACCGGACGGCACGTTTCCTTTTGGCCGTGTCAGTATGGCTCAGCGGTAGGACCTCGGCCTTTGATTTCAAAGATCGTGGGTTCGATTCCCTGCTCAGGCAGTCTGACAAATAAGTCCAAAAGGCAACGTTAATAGGTTTGCATCTATATTTATTTAGTACTAATACAAATTATAAGCATGATGCGCATCCGGTGTTCGCCTGGGGCGTGGTTCTTATACATCAGAATGACGAAAGATTTAAAAAAAAATCCTTTGGAGTCAGGTTGCAAAATTAGTTACAAGACTCACTAAACGTCAAGAGAATTATAAGTTTGGTCTGATAAATATTTGACGGAATAAGAAATCTCTGTATAGTGTTGACTGTAATGTTGCCTACAAACAAAACGTGTGGAGCACTGTCACGAATTTTTTAATTGTCATTGCTTACGAATTCTTACTAAAAATGGCGAATGCGATAAACAAAGAGAAATGAAAGAGTAGCACAAGTTGTCGTTTGTTTACGAACTAAAACTTTACGAAAACGCTTACTACACTGATCATTTGCTTGAACATTTGATTGATTGATCGTTTTTGGTGTGGAAATGTCTGTCAGGAGCATAAGAGCTACAACAACAACAACAACAACAACAAATTTTTCGCGCGAAGCGAGACGACGCCAAATGAGCGAGACTCGGCTAGTAGGCATACACAGTAAAATATTTTCCATGAAGGGTAAGAACAGCTCCAGTACCCCGACTGTATTGCCACCACAAAAACAACTAACTCGCTATAATTTTTGCTTTTGTTTTCAAAGCTTATTCTTTAAATGTTCCCTGCGGAACTGTTGTCATACAGAAATACACAGATTTCTCCATTCAGCCGAACATGCATCCAATTCGTTCTCTCCCCCCTTGGCTAATTACTTCTCATTTCATAAACTCAGGTTACACCACCATAAATGTTTTGCTTTATTTATGTTTGTGTTGTGTAAATAATGGAATTAAAAGCAGACAGGGGAAAGATAGCCATCGAATTGTGTCAGAACATGGACTGCATGATTCGTATTGCACCACCAATCCCTTCTGGGAAACATAATAGCCACGCAGACTGTCTGTCTGTCCGCCGGTCTAGGTCACCACAGGTTAGCGCCGCGCTAAACCGGAGGCCAAATTACTAATAATCGGCGCCACGCTTAGATACTGACAACCAAATGAGACCTATCCAAAGCAGCCGAATGAGACGTGACGTAGCCAATTTTATATACCTAATTTAAAGGTACACTCCGCCTGCCTTATAACAGCCACGCGCCGATCGCCACATGTGCATGTTACCATCGCAACGTTTCGGGAGACTGCGTAATAGTATCACATCGAGGAACGCAGCTATATCCATCTCAGTTGACATTGGGTGTAACAGTATGAATGCAAAAATTGGGTCGGCACAAACCGGAATGATTTTCGCATTTTAACATCTCACTTTATAATTTTTTTGGCTAGTATTTTATAATTTGTCTTCGGCGGTCTATTGGCATATATTATTTTAATTTCTACCGCGTTAGTCTTTTAGATTTTTGATCTCATGGTAATCATTAGCAAACGATAAAAAAATTAGTACATGCCAACACACAGATGAAACGTCAACGTTATTGTAAGCGCGCAAAGGATCATTTAATCGCAGGACGCAGTAAATATAGTTCCCAATATTCAGCATAAAATCTCTTACGGTGGGGATATCCAGTTGAATGTTAACGTTAACCTTTTGGCTAAACTCGGTAATAAGGAAAAAATGGTAATATCCATCACGAAATAAGTTGAGGGCTAAGCAATATTTAGCCTGAAGGTCGAGGACTAACTTAGCACTGAGCAGTTAACCCCGAGCTGTAAAAAGCGGTGATATCCATCTAGTATTAGCGTTATTCCCGAGTTTTAACAACATATATTAAGAGGGCTAATTTAGCCTGAAGGTCGAGGCTTAAGGAGTAAAGAGCTAACAAAACCTCAACTTAGTCCTACGTGGATATCACCAACTTTTTTCTCCAGTCCATTAACTCCCAAGTCGAGGGTTAGTTAGTTCCAGGGTTAAGCTAATCCGGGGCTAGCTTAGACCTCAACTGGATATCCCCCCCGTTAGACGCCGCATTTTAAAACGGATTTTTACCGAGGAATGGACTAACGGTAAGTAAATAGAACTTTGGGGCCGTACTTGATGTGGAGGATCGAGAAAAATTTGCGCTGGGAGGAATGTACCTTTAAATTATCGATTCGGCCGTTTTTTAGTTCGCCGAAATGCGTGACTTTGGTTTTATGTTGTGCTATCTAGGTTTGGCCGTTGATCTAAGACTCGCAGCTTAATAATGCCACTTCTCAAATTCTCTTAATGAGAGCTTATAAGCCATGACTTTATGCTGCTGTGTGCAATGCTGTGTTCTAAACGGAGTGCCAATACGATGACCTACAGCCTCAACTCAATATTGCTGACATACTGTAATTATAATTTTTTGGTGTCATTTTTTTGTGCTGACTCGACGGAGAATCAATTGATGTAGGCTATAGGTGACGTCAGAGTCTGTCTACATAATATTATGATTAACGGACGGTAAGTAGGTCTAGATGATTACGCTGATAGAAAAGTCAAGGGAATGTAGTGATAGAAACTTGTATCATAAAACTGTTTTCTATCAAAGTGGGAATCGGGGGAGGGGGTGGGGGAGAACGCTGGTTAAAAAAAGTAGCCTGAAGGCAAAAGCTAGAGGAGAAAATAAGCTGCGTAAAAAAAATCCGCGTAAAACACTCTTAAACGCAGTGAGGTTAAGCACTGTTACCCCCGAAGACATCATAAACATAAAACGATAGCTGATTCCAGGGTAACTAGCTGATCTCGCCCTTTTTCATTGCCGCCGTCCAAAGAATGAACACGCTCTCTTTTTTTTTATTGCTACCTTGCCATGAATGAACATGCTCTCCCTTTTTCATTGCTGACGTGAAAAGAATGACCATGCTCCGTATCGCATTGATTTCTCCGTTTCGATTGGCTGAACATGATCGCCCTTCTCATTGCTACCTTGCCAAAAATGAACATTCTCACCCTTTATCACTAATGCCATGAAAAGAGTGAACATGCTTGCCCTATCGCATTGATTTACAGCGTTTGGATTGGCTATCACAATGACTGCTTTTCCCGTCTGCCACCGTCGCTTATGTTGTGTACATACATACAGCGATGGGTTTCACATGCATGAAACACCATGGAGTTAATTTCACATTTTTTTTTTGAAAATTCCTATTTTGCCCGAAGATGGTTTTAGAAAGGTAAAATAGCTACACGTTCCATTGAGTTTTAAGACCATCTAACGACAGAGATGTGCAAAATCAAATTTGGTGTTTGGCGATTCTTTTGAGAATGTTAAAAGATGAACTAAGAAAATAAAAATGATTATTTTTGTTAAGCGTTATACTTTGTTTTTGATGGTAAGACTAGTGCCTTTAAAAGTAAAACACCCGGCAAAATAAACGGACCTCCTTATATTCCAAAATATATTGAAAAATGTTTTGAAAAAAGGGCAAAAAACTGAGAACTAGTATTTTCTGCTTAATCTTTGAAAGTTAGCATTTTCTGATGGGATTTATATTCATGTTCCTTTTTAAAACATATTTTGTAGCACATATGTTCAGGAAAATAGGAAATTAGTGGAAAAATCTTCAGAGGCACTGGCAGCGGCCATATTGAAAAGCAGCGCCATCTCGCGGCGATATCCGGCGTTAAATTAAAAAATTACTCGTAGAACGCTTCTGTTGGTAGACTTCTTACCGTTTGTGCCTTTATCCATAGACTGGGAGTTGCTCTATACGATTTTTTAGGAGGTGGAAAAAGGGCACAAGCGACTTTATGCCCTTTGTCCAGAGAACTCCTCAATTGTATTTGCAACTTTGTAAGAGAAGAGGTCAACGTTGGGTGGTTGAGCACAGGATCAACGATTTGCGTGTGGCGAAAATAGTTTTTTTTTGCAGTGTGTACCCGTTTCGCCCAATCCTATTTTGCCGAAAATTAAGCTCCTGCTTAAAATTCGTCAAATTGGGAATTCCCGTTTGTTACAAATTATTTTTCAGCGTGACTGCCTCACTCGAGCTGCCGCGCTCGCTGCTCTACGTCCAAATATGTAACATCAAATAATCACAAATTTTTTCAAGTAGGAGTGCTTCTTTAATAGGAACAGGGGCTATAAGTTAAAAGATTTGTTCAGAATATGTTTTGGGGGCGAAACTACATTCGGTGAAACAGGAAGTCTCATTTCGCTGAATTTTAAGCAGGGTTTAATTACTTTAGGGCGAAACGGGTTAACCAGGGTTTTCACGTCTGATGAAACTGGCGTTAAAGACCGTGTCTGCCTGTCGATTGTAGAATTGCACGGGAAGTGTTGCGTTTCGATGGCAACGGTTCTCTCGTTCATTCGTCGGGTTCCGGTATTAAAAGGACATACCCTCTCCCTATTTTCATGCATCCCGCGCATAAATAGCTTTATTGCAACAGTTACACACGTTTTTGAGTGAATGTAACAAAACAGTCTCGTACTTGGGGAAAAAAACAGGAAAATAAAAGCGCTAGCAACATTTCCATACGTTTGAAATGATGTTGCAAATTGAGTCATACGGGGGAAACAAACATGGTGGCATGTACCTTTGATGGGTAACCAAACAATGGACAAGCTGGGGGAGTTGGGGGTGGGGTGGGGGGGGGCGAATCCCTAACGTGAACACATTCGTTAGTGCTTTGCAATGAACAGTAGCAACAGAATAAAGGATTGTGTTGTAGCAGTCAAGTCAGTATTCCGTTTATGGATGGTAAAACTGACGCATAGCTAGATTTTGGCATGAGTACTTTTTGTTTGTTAACTTGTTCTTTGAGCCTTACGTTTTCTGAAGCAAAGTGATACTTGTGTAAATGAATTGGCTCATTTTGAACCTAACCAGACAATCAGTAGTGCAAAAGGGAGCGTTCAAGTATTACGTCATCAAGAAATTGGTCATTTTCACCCCGTTCCCCTCGTCATCAATCGTCATCAATAGCTCACCCCCCCCCCCTTCTTGATGGCGCAATAGTTGAACACCCCCAAACGGGAAACCCCTAGTAACATCATGGCACGGGCCAAGAGAATACGGATTATGCCAGAATACGTCCCGTAGCTGCAAAAGAATCATGATAATCTCTCATCGAACCACAGTTTAACTTCAGTTTAAATTTATGTTTAATTTCTGACCCGGCTTTCTCGATGCGTAGTGGTAGTAATAAGATCTTTAAAAATAAACAACAGTGCCCGTTCTTCAGTTGTATCGTTAAACGGTAGTTGTTTTATTTATATTTTTTTAAAGCGAATCTTACGAAAACTATGCTTGTTATGTTCGCCACAGTTCATATTTGCAAAGTAAAAACTCGTTATATAAAGAACAGAGTAACATTATTAAAAAGTAATTAAGTACCATAAGAATAAGCATCCTACATAAACAAGATTACCACTACTTATAAAATAAATAATTTCGTCGTGGTGCAGTGGTTTGATAATATTACAAGAAGTTTATCTTCAGTTTGTTTTTTAATTTATTAAACATCTTAATTCTTCAGGTTGTCGGGGAGGTTGTTAAAATAATTTGGGCTAATTTTGGGCCAAAAGTTTTTATAATCTTGGGCTAAAAACTGGTATTTACAGCCCACCGATTTTGATTTTAAAGCTATGTAAAAAAAAAAAACATTAATCACGCGATCACCAACCATTGCAAATGAATATAACAAACACTTTACTGACGAGCCTAGCACATATCTAGAAAATATCTGACGTGGCGGTGTTTGTTGTTGTTTTACAATTGAACTGTTATTCTCTGCTATCTCAGATGGCCTACTATCTTCGATCGGGCTGCAGTTGTAACAAGTTATTACAGTGTTGGCTGTTGTATAACGTATTTCCAGGGTGTACATACTGGCACATCGCCAAGCCGTTTCTAAAATAAGCTCAGATGGCGCATTTACGATTTGTAGTGTTGTTGGTGGTCAACGTTCTTTTCCCCCGAGTACTACTTACATAATTTAAAGTCGTCCCCGCTCAGGCTTATCAGCTGCATGCTATCAATTGCGACACCGAGACTGATGACGAAAGGCCAGTTTGTTTGTTTACTGCCGCTTCTAGGAAAAACATCGATCGGGAAGAAAAACATGACTGTAGAGTTCAGAGTGCCCGGCTTTAGAGTTGAACGTAGTGCCCAAGAATGATGTACCCCTGAAAACGTGCGCCCTCCGGTATGAGAAATCCGTCCAAAGCCGGAACTGATATAGGAGAAGCCGCCAAGTTTCCAAAAAAGGTGGCATTTGAAAGTAGTGTTATCATTCGACCAGGGAAAGGCCGCCAAGGTTAATCCTATTAGCCAAGTTAAAGGGACACCCGGCCTGCCTTATAACATTCCGCCTGCCTTATAACAGTTCGCGCTGGTCGCCTTCCGCGCAAATACGAAAATCAAGGTCATCTGAGATAGTAGCTGCGTTGAAGAACGTAGCTACTGTCTCATTTGGCATTGTGCCTAATAGACGAACCAGCATGAACGCATTAATCGTGTCGTCACAAACCGGATTGATTCTCGTATTTTAAAATCACAATTTATAATTTTCTATGCTAGTGTCTTATAATTTTGCTTCGGCGATCTATTGGAATAATTAATTTTAATTTTTACGGCATTACGCTTTTAGATTTTTGATCTCACGATAATTATTAGCAAATTAATACATGCACACACAGATGAAACGTCATGGTTATTGTAAGCGCGCAATGCATCATATAGTTACGGGTCGTTCGTAAATAAAGTTCCGTTATATTCAACAGAAAATCTCATAGACGCCACATTTTAAAAAGGATTTTTAGCAAGGGAAAGACTAACGGTAAGGAAATAGACCTTTGAGGCCGTACTTGATGTGGAGGATCGAGAAAAATGGCTCTGGGAGGTATATCCCATTAATCGCACCGACTAACAGTTCGAAACTTAAAAGTGGCACTACCACCGATTGAAAAGCTTACGAAAATACCGTAGCGCCATCTAGCAGCAGTGAAATTTTTAACCTTGACAGCTTATTCCTAGGTGCTCGAGGATGTACCAAATCTTAACTCAATAATTAAGGAGGGTGTGGCTTGTTTGTTTCGTTAAAATAAACGTCGTTGGTCATTCCTTCGCTTGGTGCAAACAAGTGCTAGATAATACTAGGTAGCGCTAGATGTTGCCAGATTCTGCCTTCTTTCAATCGGTGATAGTGTCACTTTAAATGAAATCTGGAATATTGCTACTCGCGGTAGCAGTCTTACAAGTTTTCATTTAACCTACAAAGTATTATTCGGTGCGACTAACTTTGCTAATAGGATTAACCTTGGCAGCCTTTCCCTGGTCGAATGATAACACTACTTTCAACTTGGCGGTTTGTCTTATACCAGTTTTGGATTTGGGTGGATATCACAGCTTTCAGAGGACTGTGAATGTACAAGTTCACATGGTCTTACCGTCACCTCTACCTTTTTATTCTGGAGGAATTCTATGTCTATAAATTTTCTCATTCATAATTTTCACATTTGCCATTGTCCAATTAGCCGTTACACCAGCTAAGTTGAAACGGTTTGGTTTATCGCATGTCCATGCTTCATGTGTTTAAGTTTGTTCAATCCCATTTTTTGGCACAACAATGTCTAACAAACGCAGATTTTCTAGGAATATAAAATAATAATAATAATAATTAAGTCCCCATGCCTTACCTTTTTTTCCCCTGAAAGTTCTGTTTTTGCTTTCTTAAAAAAATGAGCACCAAAATTATGCTTCGATTTTGGCACCGTGCTGTTCTGATGCCATATACTCATTTCACATTGTAAAATATTCGCGCGAGGACGCATTCATCCCAAACAGCTCGTGCCGCGCCGTGTTGCCTGCTTTGGCCGCAAAAAAAAAATAGGCGGCCGTATGCACCCGGCCTTAGACGAATTTAGTAGAATGAAATCAGTGCAAGTCAGCTGCCTTGCCGGGCTATGCCAAAAGATGGCACCGAGAGTTCACAAAGTGATTAAAGGTGCATGTTGGCTTACCTGTATGACACGATTTTGTTACAGTCGGCCAAACTTATATGCATGTTGCGAACACTTATGCCGACATGTTATATCTTGACTGTGTCACACAAGTCGTCAGATCCGTAAAATAAGTTTTGCAAACGCTGTTTTTCTGTGTGATGCAGAAACAATTGAGAAAAGGAAGGCCGGGAAGGAGGGGAGGGGGGAGCGCTATTTCAGAGAACGGAGATCCATAAATGCAATATGCAGAAAGAACGATGGACATCCATTGTTAACACCATTTGACTTTATTTAGCATAGTTTTCTTTCCGCTACAGACTAGGGCGTCATTATTCTGAATTCGAACCCAACGCCCACCTAATAAAAGGGATATACCTCCCAGCGCCATTTTTCTCGATCCTCCACATCAAGTACGGCACCAAAGGTCTATTTCCTTACCGTTAGTCTTTTCGTTGCTAAAAATCCATTTTAAAATGTGGCGTCTAGGAGATTTTATGATGAATATAATGGAACTTTATTTACTAACGACCCGTCACTAAATGATGCATTAAGCGCGCGTACAATAATCATGACGTTTCATCTCTGTGTGTACATCTACTAATTTTCTAATAATTACCATGAGATCTAAAATCGAATAAACTAATGCGGTAAAAATTAAAATGAATTATTCCAATAGATCGCCGAAGCAAAATTATAAGACACTAGCCTAGAAAATTATAAATTGTGATTTTAAGATACGAGAATCATTCCGGTTTTTGACGACACAATCGTTGACTTGATTCTGTCTCGTGTACTATTCACAAAGCCAACCGAGACAGCAGCTATGCGAGGAACGCAGCTAACACCTCAGCCGACCTTGGCACTGTTATTGCTCGGATGATGATCTGCGCGTAGCTGTAATTTGGCACGCGGAATGTTACAAGGCAAGCCGGGTGTCCCTTTAAGCATTTCATCTTTCAACTACTAAAATAATTAGGCCTACATTAGATATTTTCCCTCCTTTCGGTGTAGAAGATTAGTTCCACCTTTTAGAAACAAACACTGGTCCATCCAAAACAAAAAATAGTCTAAGCACCATTGTCCAAAACGTGTCCAACGTGCAGCGTGGTGGTATCATTCTGCAAAAAAATGGCTGCCGCCAAGTTAATGGCACCAAATGATATCACTGAAAAGAACATAGACCTATACCCTCTCGCTATTTTAGAGCATCCTGCAGAAAATAGCTTTTGCAACATTTACGTAAGTTATAGACTGAATGTAGCAAAACCGTTTCTCACGAGGAAAAAAATAAGAAAATGAAAGCCTTTGCAATATTTATACACGTTTGAATTAATGTTGCAAACGTTAGCTATACAGGAAAGCCAACCAGGAGGGATGGACCTTTAATAGTAATTCCTTACCTAACAGTCGAGTGACTGCCGAGCCTGAGCTACGATTGACTGGTAGAGAGAGGGTGGGACGGGAAATTTGTCACTGGCAACCTGTCTTAGCAGAACGATGTCAATATTTTGCAAGGCGCACCACTTTAGAAAACTAGATGGTTCGTTCGTAATGCCGTTTCCGGTTTAGAACGGATTTCACTACTTTGACAGTAATTGAATTGCCGGTTGTGTTCTCTGAAATTAAAGCAACGCTAAAAATTATTAACGCCAGTTACAAAACAGAACTGTGGCGCGAAAAGTTGTGTAAAATGCGGCATTTCAAAGTTAACAATTTTATAGTTGTAAATCGTAAATCGTAAAAATTATAAATTTCCGTAACCATCAACGACCTTCTGGCCACACCTTTGTATTTCGAATATTAATTTGTTATTTCCGTTTACACGCTATATTTCTTCCTAACAAACATGGCGTGCAAGCGGGAAATAACAACAAATTAACATTCGTTTCGTTGTCCCTAATTAGGCCTACAGAGGTCGTTCACTCGTACATATGGGTTCAACCTGACTAAACAGATGCACAATGGGGCAAGGTACTAATGGTTAGGACGACTAAGACGGTCTCATGTGCAGGAGGTCCCTGGTTCGAACCCGACCTCAGTCACCCCTTTTGGAATGAGAAGGGCCCTGTGATGCCTCGTGCTCATGTCGATTTTGGCATGTAAAAGGGCGTAGGAATTTCCGATTGAAATTACCTAGCAAAATTGTCCCTCTCACTGTAAGGTGCCATGAGCTTCGACTGGGAGCACGACAAACCTACAAAAATACAAATTACTACCCAGGATCCTAGGGGGCGCAGGGTAATCCTCTAACAAGAAAATTGCATAATTGGAAGAATGCATACAGCGCAACAGTGTAACGGAAAATCGTCTAACACGAAATTCATATAATGGAAAATCGCCTAAACGAAATTCGTATAATGGAAAATCGTCTAATGTCCCTGCATCACTGGCGTTACTGCGCTCACTGCGGCTATACATATAACATCAGACACCGCAGCTGTAGGATTGTTCGGTTAGACGTATGTCAGCTATATTCATTGTCCAGTTACACGCTTATCCATTATACGATATTCCGTTTCGCTGATTTTCCAGATTTTTTTTATTCAGGCTGTATAACACAATTATTTCATTAGACGACTTTCCAGTTAGACTTTCGTCCGACAAAGCTTTCTGCTAATTGCTGATACGTTGTTGCTTGTAATCTAGAAGTTTTCACCTTTGTCGCGAGAAATATCTAATTCTTCAATCTTCTACTTCTTCTAAATGCGCTTTTGTTTGCTTTTTTTTTAATACCTGGTGAAAATACTTTTTCAAGCTTCCTGAAGACTTTTTGCTTTTTTTCCAATTTTTTTTATATCCATCACGTGTTATCTTAATTCAAGTCACCCTGGTAAATGATGAAGTAGTTTGGAATTGATAATATCGACTTGTGAGAATGGTTTGTTGAATTATTAAATACGAGTATTTAACTATTCGATTGCTTGCAACTGAAAAAAATAAATTGTTACATTTTTTAAAGAATTTGGTGGTTTTTAGACATCGGAAGGACGGATTCTTCAGACGACCTACTAGGAGCTCCCATTTCGTTTGGTCGATTGCTTTTTTTTTGGGGGGGGGGGGGGGAAATGTCATGTTTATATGCCGAAGTCTCGATGGGAAGCCAGTCCCATGTTGCTTATGTATATTGTGTTGAATTGTTGGCGTGCATTGTTTTAATTGTTGGCGTGTACACTTGTTGGATTATTAAATACTAGTACTAACTACTCGATTACTAGCGACACCAACAACAACAACAACAACAAAAAACAGCTAAATTTTGTAAGAATGTGATTGTTTTTATATCGGCTTGACTGGGGAATCCTTTAGACACCCTGACAGGCTGCTCCCAACGCTTTTTTTGGTTTGGGTGCTTATTTTTTTTGGGGGGGGGGGGGGGGAGACAGAAAGGAATATTGGCATGACTGCCGGGGGGAGAGCCACCTCTTTTTGCTTATGTGCATGGTGT
>JAHWFP010114720.1:759-11085 GCA_023313725.1 Lithobius niger | reverse complement strand
GAGCAAGAAAAAAAATAACTTGATAATTTTACGTCTCCCTTTAATAAATTAGCAACCACAGAGCAAACTGTCAACACAGGTTCCAGTCATATTCCTCTGTCTTCTGCGGCTACATAATACCTTGGGATTGGGATTCGCTATACTCCATATTTACATGCACGAAAGAAGGTAAGAAACTGGCTGGCTTGCATTACGTATTTCTTCGTGATTGCTTCGTTGTTGCTTATACTTACAGATTGAACATTTTTTGGAGAAAAAGTACCAGTCATTAAATAATGACACAGAATGGGTAAAAACGCGTACTAAAAAATATATTGATTTATTATGCAAACAGTTTTATGTGGCGGGGCCGTTGCCCTCCTTACCCTTCCTCTAGCTAGGCCCTGCGTACGGTTAAACCCTAAATACACGATGAAGTAACTTGGCTTCCCAAGCGTAATTTCCTGTTGAATCGAAGGACGTGCGGCGACGACAGTTACTCCTTTTCAAAAGCAACCCCTGAATTCAGTTGCGGCTTCTCTGCATCAGATTACGCAATATTTTTATCGCCTAACTTTCAAACTACCATTTCGATGGTCACAGTCGGTTGGAAACGGGACACCTCACAAAGCGGATTGTTTGTATGAATGCCAACGCGAACCCACGGGATTAGCAGCTCTAAGCACAGGTAGTAATTGCAGAAGTTTTTAAAAGCCAAAAAGTACTCAAGCACGCAGTAAATACTTTGCTTTATGCCTGTGCACGTTATGGCTTTAAAAAGCTTACAAGTGCTTTTTTTTTATTCTTTTTCGATTTGAATTAAATGCAGAAGCAACGAATCGCGATTCAATTCGATTGGAACTAATCAATCGCGATTGATTGGAACTAATCAATCGCGATTCGATTGTACACCAATTCGATTTGAATTAAGAAGTACAGTAGCCAACGATTCGCGAATCAGTTCGATTCGAATCATACAAACCAACAATCATGCAACCAACAACTCGAGATTCGATTCGAATCAGCAACACTTCGTTGATTTGTTTTGAACTGGAGATTCACATTTAAATTGCGTGTCTACTGAAAAAATGATTCGATTTGAATAAACACAGACATTACAAAGTGGAAAAGGGTGTATCTAATTCGGGCATGGTCTGTAGAGAAACTTCATACAAAGAACCGCCACAATTTGAACACGTAACTCATATAGTCGACGAACATTAATAAGAACTACTGAGAGCCAGATTAGCATATTAGCTAATAGGATGCTTTCGCATAATTCGTCCACACGGCTTCGGCTACAGGTTAGGAACGTTCCGTTGCACTAAGTCAAATCTAATGCAGCATGGGTTAAAAAGGCCCCGTTTGTGCACGATAACCCTTTGAGTAACGCATTAACAGCACTAAAAAGTTACCTTACCCTTAGTACTTTGCTGCAGACGTTCATTAACACCCTCCACTCCAGACGTACGCCCAAGGGAGGCCCCGTTGTCGGTAACGCAACACGATCTTACGTATGCTAGGCTCGTAGGCCATGCCTCTAACAACTCGACTGTGACTTGCTTGCGTGACTTCAGCTCCCAGGAAACCCTCACGATCTTAGTTGGTGGATTTAGTTATGTTTCCTTGTTGCTTAGACAAACGCCATAGAGTCTAAGAAAAACTTCCAGACCATTTTTTTTTCTGGAGCCCTACCTTTTGCTCACCGACATGCAATCGGAAGATCCCGGGTTCGAGGCGCAAGTCCACACGACCCCAGGTGTTTCTTTTTCAACTTAATGCATGTTGTGTTATCGCAAGGCCAATCGTAATGACATATTATCCTTTGCCTTACGATCTATTCTTTCAGGGGTGGACGGGGGGGGGGGATAGCTGGCCTAAGAGTAAGACACGTTTAGCCAATGTGGGGGGGGGGGGGGCATGGGAGTGTAGGAGTGGAAAGGGAATGGTTCACAGTGTACGAAGGTACACGGAGAGTGAAGGTAGGGGCTATGGAGCTGAAGGCTAGTTTGAAATAGGTCAAAAATTATACTTAAGCATATCAAGCATAAAATCTTTTTTAGATTGGTCCTCCTCTGTTACAATTTTGCAATCTTTAAAAACACTCACTGTAAGAGTGCACCGAGAAGGAAGTATTCCAACACTATACCAGAGCCATAGCTCGAATATTCTTCTCGCGGGACAACTGTTTTCTGTTTATTCAATCCTCAGCAAGAAAAAATAACCTTGATATTTTTTTACAATTTTTGTGCCCCCCCCCCCCCCCCGGGACAAACTGTTGTCTGCGGTTGCATCATCCTTGGGACTGGGATTCCCTATACTCCATATAAATATACACGCAACTCTCTGTTAACACGGAGAGATTAGATCTGACAGAAGTTAAGGAACTTATCTGAGCTAAGTTGACTAGCATTACGAATTTATACGTGATTGCAGTGTTGTTGCCTATACTCACATATTGGGTATTTGTTGGAGAAAAAGTACCAGTCATTAAAATAATGAAATAATATAGATAAAAATGCACACTAAAAAAATTCTTGACTTATTGAGCAATCCGCCTTATCTGGAGAGACAGTCGCCCTCCTTACCCTTCTTCTAGTAGGCGCTGCGTTAAATCAAATAATGAAGGATAAAAAGGACCAAAATGTGAATGAATGAATAAAAAGTCTGAAAGGTGCAACATGTGTACACTATTTTGCAACGTTTCGGGTCAGTATGCGAAGCAGTATCAGGTGTAAATTAAAAAAAAAAACTGGGAGCAGAAACGCAAGTCAATTTACAATATACACTGCAAATTAAAACCCAACCAACACCAATCGAAACACAAAGCATGAGAATGACCTAAGATAGGTTTGGAAACCGGTTAATAGAAAAACCCACGGTGGGTCTTCCTATTGCCTGGTTTCCACACCGGTCTTAGAGCCTTCCGGTGCTTTGTGTTTCGTTTGGTGTTGGTTGGGTGTTATTTCCTGTGAGTATTGTAAAATCACTTACGTTTCTACTCAAAATTTGTTACACATGATAAAGGGTCACGTATTGACTCGAAACGTTGCGAAATAGTGCATACATGTTGTACCATTCAGCCTTTTTATTCGTTCAAGCTCCAAATGCACACTGAAGTAAATTGTTTTCGAAGCGCTATGTTCAAAAGCAACCCCTGAATTCAGTTGTGGCTTCGCTGCACTTCATTTCCGCAATATTTTTATCACACGACTTTCAAACGATCGTTTCAATGGTCGCAGTCGGTTGAAAACGGGACATCTCATACATCGGATCATTTGCATGAAATGTCTAAGCGTACCCAGGGGATTAGCAGCTCTAAACAACACGCTTTACTGTATGCCTATGTACTCTTTGGCTTTAAAAAGCTTACAACTGTTGACAAGTGCTTTTGATTCTTAACTAAACAACACGGACATTACAGAGTGGAAAAGGTTCTCATTCGGGTATGGTCTGTACAGGCATTTCACATACAGAACCGCCACAGTGTCAACACAAAATAGTATATTAGCAATAGGATGCTTTCGCTTAATTCGTCCACACTGCTGTTGTTGGTTGGTTAGGTTAGGCACGTTCCGTTGCACTAGTTGAAATTCGTGCAGCATAGGTTAATTTTAAAGTTGGTAACGCGATACGATCTCGTATACGTTTGGCTCGTAGGCTATGCCTCTAACAACTCGGCTATGATTTGCTTGCTGCACTTATAGGTCCCAGGAAACCCTCACGGTATTAGTGTTTCGTCCCTGGATTTAGTTATATTTGCTAATGACCAAGCTGTCGACGCGCCATTAAGCCTCATTCCCCCCATTTAGTTATATTTATCTTGTTACTTAGGCATATGCCATTGTAAGGAAGGGGCTAAATTCCAGAACGTGCTCCCCCAAGCAAACCATTTTTGCTCACTCTTTCTCAAGGTTCCCCGGAAATTCGGAGATAGTTTCTCGCATTTTGTCCATCATTACCCATCGAATTATTACCTCCCCCCCCCAAAAAAAAAAAAAAAAATCCTAGCCACGGCCCTGGTAATAACATGGTTCGAGGCACGAATGTTGATGCACGTGGAATGGACACGTGGATTTAAAACAAGAAAACAATTCCTTTTCAAGTATGTAATGAGCACCTGATTTTAAAATGCTGCCCTTCGACATTCTGTTTACGAACCGACAACGCAAAATGGGAGCGATCTTGAATTCTTGCTGTGATGCGCGACGTTTTCCACCGCAATCTGTTAAGAATGATAATTATAATATAATTTTTCGCGCTTGTTTGGGGAAATGCTTGGCAACCGTGCTTAGCTTTCGGTGGCATCAGTGTACATATTCTGTTGTTATTTCACTTTATTTTCTCTCCATCAAATTCAAGAAATGCAATAATTCTAAACCATTTAGGACAAGAGCCAGAACGACGAAACGGTAAGTCATTTGGTTAATACTAGTTGGTAACCCTGTCTACCCCATGAAGATAATATGTCTAAGGATGGCATGAACCCATCGCACACCCGTCGGTAGTTTCCATTACCGGATTGAAGAAGAACTCTCACTAGCTGTTTCTCATGCGGCATTGCTGTCGATGATGCCGATAGTCGTCGCTCGCTTACTAGCTAGTGTGTCGCGCCGACTTAGTCAACAAACATCACACCAATTCAATTGTCGAGGAGGTAAACCAGTGCAACGCGACGTCATAGCGTAAGTGTCGAATATCCTGAAGCATAGTTGGGCACATTTCAGATAATTGAGGGAAAAATAATAATGCAGTACAAAAGCTTAAATTGTGTTGAAATCGAGAGCAATGACCCACCTGACAAAAATTAACTCGTGTAGGAATGCCAGCTAAGCAGCTTTCCATGCAAAATCTGACCCTCAATAACGTTACAGATGTGTTACTAGCTACCTAAGTAGCTACTTCCAGTCCGCTCATCCCCTTGTTAATTCCCATAGGGTGATTATTCATCGATACCTATACAACGGGAACGCTTCCAGCCATGAAATTCGACGAATGGCTGCACTACGATACGAACTGCATACCTTTTCTGATTTACAGAAAAGGGGGGGGGGGGTGTAACGGGAATGGCGTGGGAGAGCGCGTAAGCACGAAAGTATTGTTATAACCATTGTGTCGGCATCGTCTCTAATTGGACGGCCAAAGTTCGGACGATGACAACGAGTATACTGACGTGCGAATCTAGACACAAATATAAAAAACGCTGCCTAAGAAATTGTCTACGTCCAATTCACGAAAAAGTAACAAAATGTCAAAATAGAGCCAAACACACGTAAAGAGCCGCCAAGATAAGACTGGTTCTGCCTCACAAAGGAGTGATACGAACTAAATAAAAACTTAAAACAAATTACAACAAAACCAAAAACTTGATAAAGAGGCGACTAAGTTGATAATGGTTCGGCCTCTCAAAGGAGTGTATGTAATTAAAATATTGCAAAAATGGCCACTCAAGACAACGTTGACTTGGCATATTATTACAAATCTGCAGGCTTGTTGAGTTGAGTCTAATACACAATTTAAAAAAAAGTGATATCATATCAAAAACCAAAACTGGTAAAAGGGACCGCCAAGTTCCGAATGGTTCGGCCCTTCAAAGGAGTGATATCAACACACCAACACATTCGCCAAGTTAATAGCACCGAATAATACTTTGGACGTTAAATGAAAACTTACTACCGAAAGTAGCAATGTCTTAGTTTCCATTTAACCTTCGAACTATCAGTCAGTGCAATTAAGTTGGCGAATGTTTTAGTGTGTTGATATCACTCCTTTGAAGTGTTGACCCATTAGGTAATTGGCGGTCCCTTTTACCAGTTTTGGTTTTTGATATGATATTAATAACATAGATTAGAAAGGCTGTTGCATACTACTCCGTCTTGGTGGGGCGGGGGCTTGGGTGGTGCTAACTGGACGAGGGCAACTAAAAGTAACGACGTACGTCAGAGAGTAAGCTCAGAAAAAAATTACACTTGGTGCTTATTGCCTACAGGCGAAGCTATGGTGGTATTGTGCCATGCCATCGTTCGACAAAACTGTAATCCTACTTATTAAAACCACAGCATATTCTATGTTTATCAGTGAAACAAGAAAACACCATATGCGGTTTGGCACTAACACAATTCCTAAGCTCCCCATCGCTCATGCAGGTGTTCAGCTCTCACGTTATTTATTGTGTTTTAGCATCACATGACATGTTTTTGCGTCTTACTTCTTGTTTCACTAATTTTATTTTGGTAATCCAGACTTACACCCTGCTTTCAATGCTCAGTTTGTTTTTTAATATCACTGGTGTTCAATTAAATAAATACAGGTGCAGACCTGGTAATTGCCGATACAGCAATACTATAACCACACAAAAGCACTGCAGCTAGAATAACATTCAAAACGAGATTGAATACAACGCATTCAGTAGAGCAGACGCAAGGCTAGAAAGAGAAAAATGTAAGATTTTCGTTATTGCATTCAACATGTAAAAACAGGTGCGTAGCCTTGCACCGATTAATGCAAAAAAACGCTAAAGTGTAAAGAGCAGGATGTAAGGCCGCCTTAAAAGAAAATTCTTCACTCAATGAAACAAGAAAATCTCGTGTAATTTACATGGGTTTTTCTTGTTTCAGTAATTTTATAAATTTCTTTCTTTTTTTTTAAGGCAGTCTTACATCCTGCTCTCTATGCTTTAGTGTTTTTTGCAGCAATATTATTTGTTTTTAATAGAAGTTAATCTGAAATTTGTGTAATTTTCTCCGTTCTCCAGCCCTCTAATCTCTCTACATTCTCGGTATCCATGTTACGGAAGATTTTACATACGTATTTCATGCAAACAGTAATTCCACGTCTGCACGATAATAAATTACTATCGGAGTCGCTCCTTCGCTCGCTCATTCCGCGTCGTCTCGCTGCGCTCGAGGAGATTTCTTGCTGCAACACTTATAATACAGACAGACCTTCCAAATAAAAAACGACAAAGCAAATTATAAAAGTGTAGTATGCGATATCGGTTACCTCGAGAGAATGTCAATATTATTTTTTTACGTCCAAGGAGTCAAACAAAAAGTTAAGATCAAGCAATTTATCAGAAAAACGCTGTTTCTGTCGACAAACGCTGATTTTCGTTCGCTTCGCTCGCTCAATCAGCGCAGACATCTCCTCAAAAACGTGACCGAATCGATGTAACCACCAAGAACGACACATCACTTGTAATTTGTCTTAGTATACACTTTATGTGGGTTTTCTTGTTTTACTTATTTTAAGAATATTGTTCTTTACGTCTTGCTCAGTACAGATTTTTCCATGGGCGTCGTATCACTTCACTTTCTGATGATCCCTCACTTGGAGTAACATCTGCAGAACGTCAGATGTAATCTCCTACGATGCTCCTACGATAGAGCAAAGCGAGACACACATTGAAAAGGTTTAGTTTATGTGGAAATCGCTCGCTTTATTCTTTCAATCCACGCGCCTCCGTGCTTCAGAAACACGAATGTTTGACACCCTTTTAAAACCAAATCTATTGTTTTGATTTTTCCATGCATCAATTAATCAATTCACTGGTTAATACAAAACCAATTTTAAGATGTATATGTGGTGTGTTGCAAAAAATACGTCGTCCGTTCATTCTTTTCAGATCATATCTCTTTGCTCGGGTTTTCATGAACAAACTATGACGTCATGAACGAACCTCATGATCTCATGAACAAACATCATGCGGGTAAAAAAAATTTTGACGTTAGTTTTTCAGGTTCTTTCGCTTATTTGAGGGTCATAATATCAAGTTACAGAGATAAAAATAGGCCTATTAAAAGCGAAATTTAATTATGTTTCGTTTGGTCCTACTCCCATCCTTTAGGTGCTTTGGTTCCGGGGGAGTAGAGGTACACGCACGCACGCACATCCTATGATCTTAATTATGTAGACTAGCGGAGTCGCTCGCTTTGGTCGCTCATTCCGTGTCGTCTCGCTGCGCTCAAGGGGATTTCTTGCTGCAATACTTATGATACAGACAGACCTTCCACATAAAAAACGATCAAGCAAATTATAAGAGTGTAGTATGCGATATCGGTTATCTCGAGAGAAGGTCAATATTATTTTTTTACGTCCAAGAAGTCAAGCAAAAGATCAAGCAATTTATCAGAAAAGCGCTGTTTCTGATAACAATTGCTGATTTTCGTTCGCTTCGCTCACTCAATCAGCGCAGACATCTCCTAAAAAACGTGACTGAATCGATGTAACCACCAAGAACGACACATCACTTGTAATTTGTGTTAGTATACACTTTATATGGGTTTTCTTGTTTTACTTATTTTAAGAATACTGTTCTTTACGTCCTCCTCAGTGCAGACTTTTCCATGGCCGTCTTATCACTTCACTTTCTGATGATCCCTCACTTGGAGAAACATCGGCAGAACGTCAGATGTAATCTCCTAAGAAGGTGAGAGATGAAAGATTGCGAGAGCAAAGCGAGACACACATTGAAAAGGTTTAATTTCCGTGGAAATCGCTCACTTTTCTCACTCAATCCACGCACTACCGTGCTGAAGAATCCAAGAAAATAACGCCCTTTCAAAACCAGATCTAAGGGTCTGTTTTTTCCATGCATCCAGTCAGTTGATACACATCCAGGTCCACCCATCCTTCCTTCCTTCCATCCATCCTTCCTTCCTTCCATTCTTCCTTCCATCCATCCTTCCTTCCATCCTTCCTTCCACCCTTCCTTCCATCCATCCTTCCTTCCACCTTTCCTTCCCTCCATCCTTTCTTCCTACCTGCCACTCATCCCTCCTTCCATCCATCCATCCATCCAACCTTCCTTCGATCCATCCATCCTTCCTTCTATCCTTCCATCCATCCATCCATCCATCCATCCATCCATCCTTCCTTCCTTCCATTCCTTCCATCCTTCCTTTTATTCTCACATCCTTTCTTCCTCTTTTCCATCCTTCCATCCATTCTTAATTCGTTCCTTCCTTTCATCCATCATTCCTTCCTTTTTGATCCTTCCTTCCAACTTTCCATTCAATATTTCTTCCTTCCTTCCTTCCGTTCTTCAGAAACACGACTGTTTGACACCGTTTTAAAACCAAATCTATTGTTTTGATTTTTCCATGCATCAATTCATCAATTCATTAGTTAATACAAAACCAATTTTAAGATTACCATGTATGTGGTGTGTTGCAAAATACGTCGTCCGTGCTTCCTTTTCCAGATTATCTCTCGTTGCTCGAGGAGGTTTTCATGAACAAACTATGACGTCATGAACAAACCTCATGACGTCATGAACAAACATCATGCGGGTAAATAAAACCTTTGACGTTAGTTTTTCAGGTTCTTTCGCTTATTTGAGGGTCATAATATCAAGTTACAGCGATGAAAAGAGGCCTATTAAAAGCGAAATTTAATTATCTTTCGTTTGGTCCTACTCCCATCCTTTAGGTGCTTTGGTTCCGGGGGAGTAGAGGTACACGCACGCACGCACATCCTATGATTTTAATTATGAAGACTAGCGGAGTCGCTCGCTTTGCCCGCTCATGCCGCGTCGTCTCGCTGCGCTCAAGGGGATTTCTTGCTGAAATACTTATGATACAGACAGACCTTCCACATAAAAAAAGATCAAGCAAATTATAAGAGTGTAGTATACGATATCGGTTATCTCGAGAGAAGGTCAATATTATTTTTTTACGTTCAAGAAGTCAAGCAAAAAGATCAAGCAATTTATCAGAAAAGCACTGTTTCTGATAACAAACGCTGATTATCGTTAGCTTCGCTCACTCAATCAGCGCAAACATTACCTCAGAAACGTGACTGAATCAATGTAACCACTAAGAAGCACACATCACTTGTAATCTGTGTTGGTATACACTTTATATGCGTTTTCTTGTTTTACTTATTTTAAGAGTATTGTTCTTTACGTCCTGCTCAGTACAGACTTTTCCATCGGCGTCTTATCACTTCACTTTCTGATGATCCCTCACTTGGAGAAACATCTGCAGAACGTCAAATGTAATCTACTACAAAGGTGAGAGATGAAAGATTGCGAGAGCAAAGCGAAACACACATTGAAAAGGTTTAGTTTACGTGGAAATCGCTCACTTTTCTCGCTCAATCCACGCACTACCGTGCTAAGAATCCAAGAAAATGACGCCCTTTCAAAACCAAGTCTATGGGTCTGTTTTTTCCATGCATCAAGTCAGTTGATACACATTCAGGTCCACCCATCCTTCCATCCATCCTTCCATCCTACCTGCCACCCATCCTTCCTTCTATCCATCCATCCAACCTTCCTTCCTTCCATCCATCCAACCTTCCTTCCATCCATTCATCCTTCCTTCCATCCTTCCATCCATCCTTCCA
>JAHWFP010114710.1:404-15467 GCA_023313725.1 Lithobius niger | reverse complement strand
GCCAATTCGCTCTGCCTCGCAGCAGACACAAGTGCCACGAGAAATACAGTCTTTTGGGAAAGATGTAGAAGCGAGGCTGAATGGATTGGTTCGTTAGGTGGATTTTCCAGACTTGAAGGAACCAAGGGCAAGTTCCATCTAGGGAACTGCTGTCTGGTCCTGGGTCTCTCATTTTCGAATGCCGACATGAGTCTTGAAATTACTTTACTTCCTATAAGTTTCTTATTCCCCTGGCATGAAAGAACAGAGTTAATGGACGACCTGTATCCATTTATTGCAGATGGAGCAAGGCCTTTTTGGAAAAGCTCTTCAAAAAAGAAGGCCAATGGACGATTCAGACGGCTTAATCGGGTTCAGGTTCATAGATTTGCACCAAAAATGCCATTTTTTCCACTTCGTCTCATAATTTTTTATGGACGAGCCTCTGATGCAGTGAATGATCCTGTTGGTTACCGGAGACTCAAAACCCTCTTTCTTGAGAAGAGCAGTCACAACCTCCACCCATGAAGATGAAGGACTTCCGGCTTTGGATGTATTGTAGTCTTGTTGTGCTGGGTCAAGAAGAATCGCGAGACCGGAAGTGGGATCGGTTCCTCCTTCTTTAACTCCATGATGTCGATAAACCAAGGAGCAGCAGGCCATAGAGGTGCTATCAGGATAAAGATCCCTTTCGATTCCCTGTTCTTGTTGAGAGTTGATTGAAGAAGAGAGAAAGGGGGAAATGCATATGCAAAGATCCCGTCCCATGACATCGACAGAGCGTCCGTTGCCCAAGCCTTCTCATCCGGAAATGGGGATACGAAACTCGGCAATTGGTGATTGAAGCGGGTGGCAAACAAATCCACCATGGGAGTTCCCCAACGTTGGAAGAGAGCCCGACAAGTCGCTGGGTCCAGCTTCCATTCCGTCGTTGGAATTAAATCCTTACGCGAGAGCTCGTCGGCTAACACATTCAGCTTTCCGGCGATGTGACGAGGCTGAAGCTGGATGTTGTTGTCTTCGCACAATTGAAAAAGCCTCGAAGTTTCTTCCATCATTGATGCTGAATGCGTCCCACCTCCCCTGTTCACATAGGATACTGCAGGGGTGTTGTCGGTCATCACGGTGAGAACTTTCCCTTGAAGGTGATGTATCCAGGTCAGAATGGCCAGACGAATCGCTCTGAGTTCCAAGACATTTTTGTGGCTGGAGAGATCTTTTTCTGTCCACTGGCCTGAAGATTGGAGACCTTCAAAGTGAGCTCCCCATCCTGTCCCCGATGCATCCGTGAAGAGAAGCCCTTCGGACGGAGGCCGTTGAACCGGGACCCCTTCCATTAAGTTCTCCTTTGTCTTCCACAATCCAGAGGGGAGGCCTGTATGTGGTGGCTGGACGAGAGTGGAATGGAGGAAGATAGCCGTGTTCGACCACCGAAAGCGTGAAAGTGTCGGTCGTAATTTCTCGCCACTGGTTGATGTGACGCTGTAGCCGACCCCCCACCTGCGGGTGAAGAGGGGAGGGCTGAGACAAGCCCCCGTCAAGAGCAAGGCTGTCGTCCTCTTCTTCTGAAAGATCCACTTCCTCAGAAGGATCCACTCCCTCTGAAGGATCCACTCCCTCTGAAGGATCCACGCCCCCTGCCAAATCCTCTGCCCCTTCCTCTGCTCTGGAGAGGGGCATTATCCGGAAAGGGCGACCGTGACCTAGGGCGGTCGGGAGTCGCTGGGTTGTTAGGCCGCTTGTCAACTCTTCCATCCTTTTGTTGTTCCTGAGGCAGGTTCTTGGGATAACCATAACTTGCGTTCTTCATCTTTTTGCTGAAGAAGGGAGGTTTTGTGGTTGAGACAGTTTTGCCCTTATCGCGCAACTCCGGGGCGAGTTCAAGGAGTTTGCCTCTGAATAGGTCAGTCGAGCCATGGATCGGCATTAAGCGTAATTGTCCTAGGACTTCCTTTGGAGTGTTGACAGCAGACTGAAGCACAGCGTCCCTCCGTCTGAAGACCATGTTAAGAAGCAATCGCGAACTCCAGACGAAACAATCTTTGTGGAATGAAGAAGCTCTCTTCATCAAATTCCGATAGTCTTCGATCAAGGGATGGTCCGCAAGCTCCGGTTTTTCGGCGATCAAGTGCTTTATGGTGTTGGCCGTCCCAGAATAAGCCAATTCAGTGTGGGAGTTAGCACGCATTGCAGCACGAAGAATGGCCTCGCCCTCGTCATAGAATGACATGGGTACCGAAATAGAAGAGGGGGTCTTCAAAGTCGAATCAGCCTCCATTGTTTGGTACGCGGGAATGTACTCAGCAGCTTCGAAGGTTACAACTTGTTAGGAGCACCCCTTCCAGTAGACCGGAAAAAATGTTACTCGAGTTTCGGGTCATGAGGGGGAAAAGGCTTTGAAACTGAAATTGACTTTTCACGCTTGCGAGTCAAACCTTCTTGGTTCAAGTGCTGACGAAATGCAACGGCAGATTAAGGCAAATGAAGCGGAGCTACACGCTCTCCCCCAGAGTTTGCAAGAGTGTCCAATGAGAGATCGTCTGAATTTACTTCAGGGGGAACAAAATCTTTGCAGTACTCCTTCGAATCAGAGAGGCTACGAATCAGTGCAGTATGAAAAACGTCCCAGTGAACAAAATCCGGCCCTTCTTCAAAAATATCAGTTTTTGAGCTTGCAGCTGGCGCCTTCCACATAATTTTTTCATCCGAAAAATCATGAGTATTCATGGTTTAGTCATATTCGTCCGGATATTCAGAGTCTGCACGTCCAAAACGGCGGGAATCAACAAAATCCACTTTCCGGCTTTTCAAAATTTCATGTCGTGAATGAGACTGATCATGGGGGTATTTACATTCGGGATGCTGGGATTCAATAAAATCATCATTCCAAAATTTGTGAAGCAGCTCTGGGATGTAGTCCCGTTGTCGAATGGGCGAAGCCAAATGGTGTTTAGAAGAAGCGCTAGATTTATGCAAAGTTTTGTGACCAACATGTGGTTTTATTGACGCATGGTACATAACTGAAGACCCATTGGTATTCACCGAAGCACTACACAGGCGTTTTGATGAACAGTTTAATGTAATTCCAGAATCGTCCTTCAATACCTTGGTGGGAGATTTACTAGCATGGCATTTGGACGTATTGTTGGCGTCCGGGCGTTTGGGTGTATCACAGGCAGTTGGGCGTTTATGCTTATTGGCGTTTTGTAAGCCAACAACTACGTGCCCGAAGAGATCCCTAGAACGGCGTTTGGGAGAATTATTTTTATGATCACGATGCGTGCAATCGCCCTTCAAGATTCCCTTTGTTCCTTTCACGGATGGAATCTGACATTTTGGTGACTTCGTGAATTTTTTCCCCGTTTTTAAACGATCGATCTCCGATTGGAGCGACGCAATCGTATTTTGGAATGCCGAAATTGGGTTTCTTTTTTCTTGGGTGTCACCATTACTCGTGGCAATTCCCGACTCCTTCTGCGTCTTTTCTCGACGAGGAGATGAACGGGTTGGACAAGATCTAGTATCACACGAAGACTTGTGTGTTTTAGACCTTTCAGGAGCTTTTTTATTTTCAACCACTGCTACGCCCGGTTTACAAAACTTCGGCCCGAACTTGTCCGCTTGAATTGAAACCATTGCCACATCAGACCCTTTGCCATGCTTTTTAATTTTATCTGCCACATCATTATTTACCTTACTTTCTTTCTTCGTCGACTTCTTGATTTTAGAAACATCGTCCGTCTTCTTGGCGCAAGGAGCTTGACATTCGGCTGCATGAGAGCCGCCATTTTGTGTATCGTCGGCAACGACCTTGGGAACGCTAAGCTGAAAACGCGGGGTTTTCTCAACAGATGACACCGCTGACGGAGGCAAAGCAGCCGATCCTTTCAATGCCAATAAATTTAAAATGCGGTTTTCAAATGCATCAAAGCGTTTATCCACATTAGAATTAACTTCGGCAGTTACCGTTCGAACGCATAATGTCAATTTGAACGTTCATATCAGCTTTAGTTGCTTTTCTCACCTCAAAATAACCATTTGCAAATTACTCTCTCGTAGCGGCGTGTCATCTCCGAACGGGAACGAGTCTGATGGAGAAATCACTACCTCGGTTTCCATGGCAACGGCTGGGCAACCAGCTGAGTAGGGGTATACCCCGAATGACTAGCAGTCGTCACATCAGACAGGAAAACTAAAGGCGCGTTCACATCATTACTCAGGACTTGTAAACGAACATCGAGGGGTGTTTTAATCACCGACGCACTAGAACTGGAAGCCACCGAACCACTTCGACGCCCATCACTCATCTTATGTAAATCTGTCTTCCTCTAACACTTTAAATTCTTCTTTACCGACGGCGAGTCGTGTAGTTCACAAACTTCGCACTTTAAATCGTGAAAATTACAATTCCTGCAATTCCTACACGCAGGATGCAAGTCGATCGGAGTTTCTTGCAGGTACAAATCGGAAACACTTTCCCGGAGGTAAGCAACTCGCTCAACTTTACTGCGTCCGCCATCTTGGCGTTTTAAAGGGAGTTTTGGCGTATTTTATCCGAACAATAGCAAACCGAGCAGCCGTGTGTTCAGCACGGATGCCCGAAGTGAAGTGATCTACCAAACACTGTAACAGTGTTATAAAGGAGACGCCTTGCGCGATCCTAGCAGAGGATTAGCTAAACTAATCAACTGAGATTTAAAAGGATGAATTTTTAAATCTGTGTCGGCAATTTTAAATAGCAAACAGGTGATTTAAGCACATACTGAAGGTTAGTATTTTGCAGTTAGTAAGAAAGCTGTATTTTTTTTTCATTTTATGAACAAAACTGTTTCGACTCTTGCAACATGGAAGTCATCTTTGGTTTATCATGCTATTATTTCTTGCTAGTTTTTGATGTCGTCATTAAACCGTCTTACTTTTCGAATTTAACACCTTGGCATCCAAACCCCGATTTATAGTCACTTCAAAACCGTTTCTAAAACTCCCGACGCACTCCCGATTCAAAGCCCCGTTTGCAAAGAAAAACCGCCATTGCCTACAACGGAGGTGTAATTCCAACTGAATTAGGTACTTTGGCACGCCTATTTTGGATTCATTTAATTTAATATCATCTTTTAATTACCTTAACTGATGTTTTTGTTGGCCGTGTCGTCAAAATCGACGTGAAATTGCTTTTGTTTGCTAAAACTAGACCTTGGTTCAAGCTGTCGTAACTCAACAAACGGCCGCCATCTTGGTCGTGTTGGAAAAATGGGATTCCCCGATTTACACGTGTATAACACGTGATCACTATCGCGACAGGGGCCAGTCGCAAGTGACGTCATGCGAAGCAAGTCAAGGTCACAGCCATTGAAGCTAGCACGTGCACGTCTATTGGCGGACTGCCGACAGGGAGTGGGAGCGCGATGTCGGCCGTAAACTGACTGCCATCACCGATAGCGAATATAAATTAGGAATAAAACAACTTTAAACTACTTTTACGGTATTAAAAACTTTAAAAAAAAAGGATTTCGGAAGCCGTAAACAACGCTGTAATGGAATAATAATCAGAGGATCATCGTTTCAAGGTATCCCATATACTGCAACGGAAGATGAATATTTTCTTAAGCGCATTTACGTAGTCGAACTTCAACTTTTATTTTTAGTTATTAAAACCTACAACGATTATCCCAAGTATATTTTTGTGCACTAATTTACGCTAATTATTACATCTGCAATTTTTTATACCCGTAGATCGCTTAGTTATTTTACGTTGATTTATTTTACCGAGGCATGCAACATGTTTACGGCGACATGTTTTGGTTATGTTGCAACCGATATCCGACTCAATATAATGGCCGGATCAGGATCTTGCCGGATACCGCATTATCCGGCGCCGGATCCGGATATATCTGGACTCGGTCGATCCCTAGCAGACAGCGATAGAGTTTGTGGCCTCCGAGTTTCTGGGGAATGTCGGGGCAATCCACTGAAGATAACATAAGCACTTCTACGATCCATTATGCAACCTTGGAAGGGAGAAGTTTCATCTTCAAGGTGGCGTTCTGACAGATGAGGCGATCGGAAGAAAGAATGGAATGTATGAGGGTTCACTATCGCATTCCATGATTTCCGATGCTTCACGGTAGTAGCGCAAGGCTCTGATGGGGCATTGAAGTCTCTCACTGTCCCTGGATCCCAGCAAAGGTGTTAGTGCCTGAACCACGATTGTTTAGAGTCTCTGGTTTCTGCGTCTTTACGTGGAAAGTTGGGTTGTGTAGTAGCGTCGTCTTTCTGAGGCATCACTTGCGTCTGGAGAAGGCGGTGATCTCACTTTGCCTCGGGGAAAAGGGAGGCAGGCGGGCGGGCGTCCACACTGCCTACGCCGTGAGCGAACCCCATACGCCTAATCCCATGCCTTGTATCGTTCGTTACGCCCATTCCAAAGCACTGACAGCCGCCCACTAGGCCTCTCTCTCTCTCTGCCAAACTTCCCTATTGCAACACAGGCCTATTCCGGGCTACTCACAACACTCTTTGCGTTCACGGACCGCCCAATACCAAAGTTTGTGCACGAAGTCTTTAAGAACTTCTGCTAATAGTACTCGCCTCACTTCAACAAGTAGCATTAATAACAAAACACATGGTCTTTCCTCACTGCACCACGAAACACATTCGTGAAATTTTTCCCCAACGTGTGTGGTACTATATCGCCAACCACCTTGTGGTTCCACCTCGTTTCCCCACAGTACTATTTCTCCAACCACCTCTCCGTTACAATTTCTTACGCAGCAAACATTATTGCTCTAGTATTTAACTACTCACCAGTTCAACAAGAAACACTTGCCTAGCGAGCTGCCGTCTTGGGGCGCAAATCAACTAATAAGATAGCCTTAATCTGGGTCTCTTCTTTACCCACTAATGTAGAAAACCATTCGGCTACACTCGACGACACCATAAGCCTCTACAAGATCGCCAACCTCCTTCTCAAAGGTGAAAGTCAAAGTTGCTGACACCCACTTTTCCACCAAGTGCACACTACAATCATCCGTGCCAGCGGCAAGAAAAAGAGTGACAAGTTAAGGGAGTGACAGAGGTGGGGAGGACGTATGGGCGAAAGCGACCGATTTGCAGTCATTTTCAAGGAAATTACGCAATGACGGGTTTTTGTAAGGTTCCGTTGGCAGGGAAGGATCCCAAACGAAATACAGTTAGGATGATTCTACAATGTATATATAGAGTTTCGAGCCGAGTTAAAGTAGTTGGTGAACACACTTTGTTTGCTGGGTCTTTTTAATTTGTTTGGAATGTTACAAGTTCAATTACAAGTACAATTCACTGTGTGGGTCCACACAAAGAAATAAATGATCGTCTGGTTTTAGAGATGTAACTTAGAGACACAGAAGAAGAATATTTGTATCCGGTACGTGACCAGCTTTTAACAGAATCAATTTTTTCATGTATAGATGTTAGTCCACGAGCCAAGTTCAAATACTAATTGCTTACTTGACCCACCTCCAATTTTTTGTCCATCGCACATTCCTAACCCAACCCAATAGAGCAACACTTAGTTTTTTGCTATATTAGTGACGTTGATAAATAAACAGACACTTAAATGTACTTACGGCCAACACTTTTTCCAACTCTAAAAGAGGATGTTTGGCTTCACCCTCTTCTTCTGGACTTTGCTTCCAACCAAGATAAAAGCTTAATTCTTGAGGTAGTAACACTAACGTCCGAGTGGGAATCTAACAAAAAAAAGCATAAAAGAGTAAATTTAAACGTGGAGGAAAATATTCTCCCCCAATTTGAACCTAAGTCATCAGCTGATAAAGTCTGCATCTTTTTTTACCACTGTAAGTGTTGAGATGTAAGTGTGGAATAAAGAAACCCAAGAAAAGCAAAACCAGAAGGGGTCGAACCCTAGGCTTTTAGAGGCAACCCAAGGAATCGGCAAGTCAAAAGTAGCGAAGCATGTTCTTGTTCAAGTCGAGGGGAAGAATACCAGAGTTTTACTTAAAATACCCTGGGATGTCATATTTTCATCTGGAGAAAATTTAACTTTTTACTTTCCTGCGGTTTTCTTTCCATTTTCACACGGAAATGGAAGGAAAACTGCAGGGAAGTAACCAGATCATAAATCATCTTTTTTTACAAACGCAGGGCTTTTTAACCCAGCGGAAACGAAAACCCCAGACTAAGTCCCAACTGTTAACTCTTTAAAATGCAAGCCATTGTTTGATAGCTTTCAAACTTATTGAAAAATATTACTTGATATGCAAACTTTTTCTCATGTTACAGCATGGACGGAGCTTATTTGTCTAGGGCAGTAGCACTCTACATCCAGCTACTTCTGCGACACAAGCGGTGAGGGAGGAGTCAACATACTGTTGCAAGCAATTTTAACATACGACCAGGAGCACATGAACGAACACAGTTTACGCTTTTTTTCCCCCCGATACAACTCAAATCATACAAGTTTTAGCAGATGCAGTCTATTTAAATAAAAAAAAACAGGGCCACAATTACGTTATATTGTACTATGTGCAACTTGTGCATAGTACGTCCCTGAGGTAGAGAATGCCCCGAGTCCTCGAGCTCGTGCAGGAGGGCAAGCCTGCATGCAAAACTCTGTTGGCCAAGTTCACTTGCATATAAAGGACGTGGAGGGAGAAGAGAGAAAAGAAGAGCAAGGTGGAAGTGTAGAGCTGAAAGGTTTTCCGTTTCTTGGATAAATTTAAAGTTGCGGTAACTTAAGTTAAGGACTGTGAGCTGTACAAAATATGCGGAACAAATACGATAATTTACGACACGATACTCTGGCGCCGCGCCAGAGTGTTGTGCGATGGTTTCCTCCGACAAAAAAACAAGTGGAGCATTCAAATCCATGCTTAACTCCTCTAACCTTCTGTCCAGAAGGGTTTTAACACTCGATGACGAAGAAATCGAAGATGACAATCTGGCTTTTTCAAGTTGCACTCGTTTTTGTGCTGACTTACGCCAGGTACGCAAAATTTTGTTCACAGTATTTGCCTCATGTAGATCGCACATTGCACACGTCGATTCTGTAAAATTACACGGACGACACTTTCTACAGACAGGGTGCTCGTCGAGGGGTGTTTTTTGATGAGTGCAGGCCGGAAAATCACCCAAATCCACAAACGAACGAAGACTCCCGGCGTCCATAATCACTCGAATTCCGGAGATCTTTAAATGTGTCCTTATGGTACAATACCCGAAACAAAAGTGGTTTTAAACACGACTGACGCTGCCTTCAACAAGGCAGCGACAACAGCGCTCCTAGCGCCAGAATTGCTAATCTCATTGCATTGCTTGGGTTTTAAACAAATAGGGGTTTAAAAATTTTGGGTAAGAAAAGCAAATCGAAATGATTTTAGCCCATACTGGAGGCATAGTATTTTGCAGATAGTAAGAAACGATAATTTGTTAGGCATATTATTAGTAGTATTATGTTTTTTAAATCTCATCTGATTTAATAAAAAGATGAAACAATTTCTTCTACAGGGAGCATACAATTTCTGTGACACACATCGCATGGGTTCTGCTATCAGGCCCTGCATGAAAATCAATGATCTGGGGGCCTGTTTGACCTCAAACTTGAAACCTTCTTTACACTGTACTAAGATTGCTTCCAGGGCATTTTGGAGGCTTGCTATTGTTGATCGCTGTTTCATTTCTGGTAATACACAAATTAAAGTTGGGCCTTCCAGTTTTTTGTGCGACCGCTTTTAGAGTATGCATGCACGGTGTGGTCACCAACGTTGTTGGGAGACATTGATGAACTGGAATCAGTTCAACGTAAATTTACTAAGAAATAACCTGGCACGTGGAATTTGCCATACGCCACTAGGTTGTACCCCGTTGGACTCGAGAATTTTGAACTGCTCAGGCTACATTCCGTCTTGATTCTAACTTTTAAAATCGTCCGTGGGTTTTTACCATTGAACTACCCTTCTTCGATCCTTCCGTTTACTCAGTCACTCAATGCCATTCACTTACTATCAATTACATTGGCCGTTCAGTCGGCGAGGCTGGATTGCCGAAAAAATTTGTTCAGTTTGAGAGTGATACGACCTTGGAACGCTCTTCCTAATGAAGCTGTTCAGGCGGGCTCAGTCGACCATTTCAGGCACCTTTTCGGCAAGATTTGAGTGCGGGTTTTTTTTTTTAAAGAGGCCGGAGTTTGCTTCTTAATATCCTTAACATTGACAGGGACTAGTATAAGTGGCCCCAAGCCCTTATGCTCCCAACCACTACCGTGGTTGAATCCATTTATTATTATTATTATGGTAGACCTTTGACTGATGTTCGTAAATTAATAACGATAACAAGGATTGGACAGCTTAGGAGAGACCTAAAACTGACAGACCTAAAAACATGATAAGGAGAGAATCAGTAGGTCAGGCGGTTGTACCTAGACGGTTGCAGGGGATCTTCTTGCAATTTTCGTATTATAACATGCACTTGGGAATAAGTAACAACTAAACCTATTTCTACCAAATCCGGACAATTTGCAAGATTTCTCAGATCAGATCCTAACCAATTAAGAAAAAAAAAGGGGATTCCTCGAAAATGAGCAAGACAGTAAAAGATTTGTCGAATCCGTTCCCAAAGATCCGGCATTAGATTCAGTGTAGATCCAGATCAGATGGCCTAGTTTGGCATTCCTAGTTTCCTAAGAATTGCTTAATGAAATACTCCAAGACGATAATAAAAGAAACAAAACAATAAAAAAAAAATAATAGGAAAAAATACGATAATTTTAAAATGTAAAATTAGTTTTTACTAACCTAAATACTTACTTCAGTAATTATGCTTAAATCATCATTTTACGCTATCACTGCTCATTTATCAACTAAAAAACTCCCTTTTTTTAGCTTGTATCCAAACTTTCTCTCCTCTCCCGCCAGGGGCGCTGCTACTCCTAACTAGGAGGGCGCCATCTTGTTTGTTCCCCTTATCACATTTTGAACTCTCCTTTCAGTGAATGCGGGGAGGCGGGCGGGTTCTTACTGAAGTAAGTATTTAGGTTAGTAAAAACTAATTTTACATTTTAAAATTATCGTTTCTTACTACCTGCAAATACTTACTTCAGTAATTATGCTGAATTTGTCATTCAGGCGGTGGGGAAAAACCTCACTGAACCCGGGAGAGCTTGCCTACTACTGTTTTAACATGGAATAAGTTAACTTACCACTTCTACACAGTTGGTCTCGTCTCCTCTTCCAGTTACTTCACTGGCGTGCTTAGTTGACTGGGTGTCCCTAGTCTACACTCGAGGTGACTCCCTCAGTCACCACTATAGCACTATAGTTTATTCCCCAGTGTGTGCCTCCGTCCGGGTGTCCCCAGTCTACACTAAGGGTGACCCCATCCGGTAGAGTTTGATGAAGGTGGTACTGCTATTCCATGAGCACACTGTGATCACCTCATCCCAACGCCCATGATGCGGCTAATGCGCGAAGCTCGTGTGCTCTAACTATAGCGGGGAGATCCCCGTGATCCTGTCCGTTCAAGTATGCTCTTTCAATCACGGCCCAGATCCTAGGCACGCCCTTATCTATAATTTCACCACTGTTTGAGTCCACATCAAAAAACAGTGGAGTTGGCTTGTTATGAACTTGCAGTTCTCCTTCTTATTTTCTGTTTTGGATAGGTAGAACCGCACCGCATAGCTCTTTTCGTGTTTGTCCACCCTCTTTTAGAGCCTTAATTCGAACAGGCTTTGATGTCGTTCCCGGTTTGCAATTTTTTTTTTTTTTTTTTTGCTCCGACATGGGCCGAAAACGTCAAAAATACCTCCGACCAGTCAGACCAGTCTTTGGCAAAACTAATATGACCCTCACCCTTGGTGAAGGCTGCCAACTCACTTTGGCGTGCTGCCGAGGCTAAAGCGACTAGGAATACAGTCTTCTGGGATAGAAATAGAATGGACGCATTTCTAGCTGGCTCATATGGGGCGCCCATTAGACTTTGCAGCCCCAACGGCAGATTCCATGTGGGGAACAATTTCGTTTGTCTTGGTCTCCCACTTTCAAAGGCTGTCATCTGTTTGGAAACCACCACATTGGAAAACAGTCTTTGGATCCCCAACGCATGTCAACACGAACGATAGCCCTTGGGGACAACCTTTGACAAAAAGCTCTTCAAAGAAAGCTGTCAGCATTCGTAGGTCCTGGTTGCATGGGTCGCAGTCCGACTTTACACACCACTCGAACCACTGTTTCCATTCGGCATTGTAGTTACATTGCGAGGACTCCCTCAAACACTTCGTAATCCTGGATGCCACTTCCGTCTTAAATCCCTCCCTCACCAAATTCTTCCTTAGAGTTTCCACCCTTGAAGATTCAGCATGGAAGGGTTTTGGTGCAGGGTTCTCCCCCGATGCTGGTGATTGGCAAAGGAATGGATCCGTCTTTTCCAGCTCCATCAACTCTGGGAACCATGGAGGCGCTGGCCAACAGGTGACTACTAGGATGAATTTCCCTTTGGCCACTCTCAACTTGTTGATCATTTTCCACAGAAGGTACGCATTTAGACCTTCCCAGCTGATTGACAGTGTGTCCGTTGCCCAGGCCCTCCATCCGGGAACGGGGACACAAAACAAAAGAGCTGATTGTTGTAGTGCAAACAGATCCACCTACGGGGTTCCCCTCTGACGAAACAGGGCTTCCAACCCTGAGGGTCCAACATCCATTCCGTAGACAGCACCTGTGAACCCCGGGACAACTCTTCCGCCCACACGTTGAGACTTCCTGCTATGTGGCGAGGAACCGGCGAGATTTCGTACCGCATGCAGATCTCAAACAGGCTGAAGGCTTCTTCCATAAGATATTTCGAATGTGCGCCTGCACCTTTCTTCACATACGCAACAGCCGTGGCATGATGCCCATTGCCTGACCCCTCAGCCTTAGCTTCCAGGCAAGGAGGGCTCTCCGAACTGCTGAGCTCCAGGACGTTGACGTGCAGGACCTTCTCTTCTTCGCTCCAAATGCCTGATGCAGTTTCCCCGGCAAGGTGAGCACCCCAACCTGACAGGGCGGCGTCTAAAAATAGGAGCAACTCCGGAACGGGCTCGTGAATGGGCACTCCAACTTGAAGGTTTCCCTTCGCCGTCCACCACGACCAGCTCTGCCTCGGGAGGTCTCGTAGCGGAATGATGTCCCCCCAACTGTTCCGCGGCTGCCCCGCTGTCTTCTGAACCAGTGGCCGCCAGTGGCCTAAGGGTACAAGTCTGGCATTGGAGTCCAAGAGTCCAATGAGCGATGCCAACTCCCTCGCCGTTACCTTGGTCCTTCTGACGAATGTCTTCACCGACGTTCTCGTCCTGACGAACCTCTCCAGTGTTGGTTTTACCACCATTTTTACAGTGTTGAACATTGCACCCAGGAACACAAAACAAGTGCTTGGAACTGGTCTGGACTTCTTGAGGTTTATACCAAGACCCAAATGTGAAAACCCAGGAGCTGCACATTTCCCACTGCTGGGTCAAAAGAAAACCGTCCTTGTTTCGAACCAGCCAATCTTCCAAATAGGCGTGAGCTTTGATGTGATGTAGGTGCGGTATGCAAGCACAGGTTTCCGCATCCGGGTAAACACGTATGGAGCCGTCGCTAAGCCGAAGGGAAGAGATTTCCATTGGGACGATTTTCCCCCCGCCACAAGGCGGAACAGATGTCGAGGGGATTGAGGGGAACGTGCAGATACGCATCCTCGAGGTCGATAGAAATGGTATACTCTTCGTGCTGGAGTGAGTCTCGAACTGATTCGATCGATTCCATCTGGAAATGTTCCTTTGCGAGGTGTTGCTTGAGTTTCCGAAGATTGAAAGAACTCGGGATCCTCCTTCCGTTCGGCCTCGCCCTTGCTGGCCTCCAAAAACCTGTACTGCCCCCTTCACAACCAGCAAATTGACTCCCTTGATAAGTTCTGGGATTTCGGAACGTCCTACCAGCCAGTCTCTAGTTACAAGCCTGGTGACAAATAGCGGTGTGTATCCCTCCTCCAGAGCTCGGATGACGAAGGGGTCCGACGCAATCATCTTCCAATGTCCAAGATGTCTGGCAAACCCCCCCCCCCCCCCCCCACCGACCGCGGGAGGGGGGGGGGACGCCCTGACCATGGCCAGTCACTGACGTGGAGGTCTTTTACCTCTTCCCCGGCACGATCCTCGGCCACGCCGGTAACTGTCTGGTCCTTTCCCGCGTGACAAGGAGGGGGGATGGTCACGAAAGGGCGAACGATCCTTTGACTTGTCCGCTGGCTTTTTGCTGCTACTCTTTCCCCCATATGGATCATTCCAATGTCCGGATGCTGGGTGTTGGATCTTTACATACATAGGCTTGCTTCGATAGCTACCATGGTTCGTGCTGACCAATGTTTGGGCAGGTCGAACCTTTTCTTTGAGTTCTGGGGCCAATACAAGTAACTGTCCATTAAGCAAGTCTCCAGAACCCTGAACTGGCAAAAGTCTCAACTTGCCCACTACATCCGCCGGGAACCCAGTTGTAGATTCGAGGAAAGACATTGTTCATGAGTAGACGGCATTGCCAACTTAACTATCTTTGTGGCATGAATACGCTCGCTTAAGAAGATGCATCCATTCCCTAATTGTTTTATTTTCAATTAGCTCCGGGTTGACCAATGCCATCGCCTTCAAAGCTGGAGCTGATGCCGAGTAATAAGCCCTACTTGAAGCCCTCCTCAATAAGCCCTAGCTTGCTCTCAACATGACCTCGTCCTCTTCAATTGCTGAGTAGGAGTTTAAATGAACGAGGGGTGTCTTGAGAACCGAATCCAACTCGATACTACACAGTTCAGTTACGTATTCGGCTTCCTTGTCGGTCCGAAACTCTTCTTATTCGGGGCGCATTTTCCGACCGATTTGAAAAACATATGTGTATGCATCAGTATTTGCAGGTAGTAAGAACCATGTGTGTCTTCTTCGGATCATGCGGTGGCAGAGGCTTAGAACATGACAGGTGTGCAACAGACCCAAGTTTTGAACTATAATCCCCTGCACATGCCGCTAACAATGCCCTGGTTCCAAGGCAAACGGGGGGGGGGTGAAAAATTGGGCATAGT
>JAHWFP010114655.1:91860-121469 GCA_023313725.1 Lithobius niger | reverse complement strand
GAAGAGAAACCGTTATCACTCGTGAAGTAAAAAAAAAGTCAGAAAAAATGTAGCAATTTGCTGCAGAACATTGGACAGTTTTTGTGTTTGAAGACATTTGTTTTGTGAAACTTGGGATAGGGAGCCATTTTTTTGGGCCGGGCCGGTGGGCCAAGTTGCTGCTAGTCCGCCCCTGCATGCTAGAGGTGTGCACCTCAACATTGGAAGTGGAGAAACTGTACAGAAGAACGGTACGACTAGGCAGTCGCTGTAGCCGCTTGTTTATTTTTATTTCTTTGTCACCTGAAGAAGACCGTAGGAGAAAATTTTTTTATAAATTTTTCAAAGCTGTCGAAAATTTGTGAAAATTGTGGACTGATTTTTGCTATTTTGAGAGGTGGGTTAAGGAGGTCTTCTGATGTGGAATGTGAATTGATTGACTCTCAATGTAATCGCAGCCATTATATTCACCTACAGTTCTTAAAAAAGAAGAGTCGGATTGAGATAATTTTCTTACCTGTTTCAAAGAAATGCTCTTTTTCATAGATAATTATACGATCACTATGCAGATCTGTGTCAACTGTTGCTAATTCGGTATTTAGTTGGGTCCATGAATAAACCAATTCCAGTCTTACTCACCTTTTATCTACATATTGGTTTGCATATTCCATATTATTTATTTACTATTATTAACCCTGCACTTTGTTTATTTACGTATTGGTCTGTATATTTTATCGATTTATTTACTAATTATTTACTCTTCATTTTCCTTTTATTTCCAGTCAGTTCCTAAGCTACCTCTTTGATTTTATGTCCTTATTTAGTTACCATCTTTAATCCCATTTACCCATAATTTACTCTTTCATTTACATATAGGTTTGTATAATTCTGTCTCGATTTATTTATTCCTTACTTACTCTTCATTTACGCACGATTTGTATATCCCGATTTATTACTCATTTTGAAAATTTTGAGTGATAGTCTACTTTGGGTTTTTAATCTATTGCTTACATTCATATTTTTGTGACTCACACTAATTTATTTACCACTAACCCTCACCTACTTTTTTTTAAGCTCGTTTACCCTTCATTTACTCTTTCATTTACACATTGGTTTGAATAATTCTATATTTATTTATTTAACTTTTATTTACTTTTCATTTACCATTATTGACTTAGGCCCTGTCGTGTCGGTTAGGCACGTTACCCAGTTACCAAAATTTCTATGTATATGCTTTTCTTGGGAAGAAATTTAATTATCCTGACTGTTGCTCTTCTTGAAGGAAATTCCATAATCCCTGGTGGTAGTGTACTCCCCATACTTTTACGACACAACCTTTGCAAAAGAGCACGCGTTCTTACAGAATCCACGTTTGACGTTGCAGTCCCCTTCTAGTATTAGTGTCCAGCCTTTAGTGTCCAGGAGGAAGTACCCAGACTCAAGAATCTACAATAACACAGTAACTAACAGCACTGTATTTATTCAGTGATTTTCATGATTTGAGAACTGTATTACATTTGCACCTATTACACAATATCACTCAGTAGTTAATGGAATAACATACTCCTGTCACATTCAGCCAAAGCATAATTGCACCAATTTGAAATGGAACAACATCTGCTGGCAGTTGCAGAAACTAGTGAAGATGGCTGCAAATTGGTATTCAATGGCTTAAGACCATCGTCTCCCGCAGTACCATTATGTTATACACCGTAAGTACTAGCTTCTAAAAGCAACCGTTTCTCAATATAACAAAGGCCACACAGTTCGCCACTTGGAATTAGAGCATACTTCACTGCCGAAGGCTGGGCAATACCAGACTTGATACGAGTAGCTACCCAAGAGATACTTCCACAAATGTCCTTTGTCAATAGCAATGCTGAAAAAATAACTACATCTAATACTTGTGCATATGGAAAAACTTCCACAACACTTGGCAACCATTACAATGTGTCCTTGTTACTACACATGCACGTTTATATTGTAAAAACAAAGTTCTTTGCCCTTTATCTAATACTGTTATTTATAAATTTGTTAGCTATTTAACCTAAAAACCGTTCATCCTATTTCATTCAAGTTATTCAGTGAATTTCTAAACATCTGAATAAATATCCTGTTGCATTGAGCGCCCAAGTGATTACATTTTAAATGAGCCCAGATAAATAATTATTTTTCTAATCTAGTAGTTAGCTCAATGTGTAATCATCAGCATTCATCTTAGAACATTTAATTGATGAACAACCTTTATTTCTGTCTTACAACATGGGACCCATTCAAATCTATGCCATGTAAAAAAAATTTGTGAAAACTGCAGTGAATATTAAAATCCAATCACAGACACGTACCTGTTGGATGCTACTCATTTTGATTCCTACTAAGTCGTTATCGATACCAAATGCTTTGCGAGTTCCGATGGCATTGCACATCCTACACAGCAGTAAGATTATGTTAAGGCTTAGCATTATTATGTGTAAATGTGTGCTTGGGTGTATTCAGAAAATAGTTTATTCTTTGTTACAAATTATTAATAAGCATTGTGTATAACAGTATATTATGCAAAGTTCAACATTAGGCATATTGGCAAAGTTTAAGGGTGACAACACAGAAACCTAACATACCCACTGTACTGTATGTGTTTTCAAAGTATCTTTACTGGAAGCTTAAATAGAATAAGTGTAAAAGATAAACATTATAGATGCACTGATTTTGGCATCGGACATCGGACTTTTTTGGCTACACCAGCGCGTCGCCTTTGATTTTAGGCAGCAAAAGTTAAAGTACTGGAATTCACAATTTTACATTTCGTGACAGATTTGCCGATATTTAATTTGGACTAATTGTTACGCATACAGAAATATCAGGTTCTATTTGTGAAATCCTCATAATTAGTTATGAATCCATAAAAAATAATAACTTATATTTTCTGAAACATCGGACCACTCAATATCGGATATCGGCTGACGTTTGTTCAACATCGACATCCTTAATAAATGTCACGATCGGAAAAGAAAAAGGTTTCCTTCCCAGCTATTGTTACTGATAATTCAAATTTAAAATGCCATAGTTCACACAATGCTTCTCATAATATTGAAACGATAGGTGCTAAAACATCACTAAGCTCACGCAAAGAAAAAAAAAGTGTGCCGTACTTGCATATCGTTATTAAATTAACATTAACAATTTCTACTCTGCTTGGAGAAAAAGCCAAGGCACAGATCGGTTAACAATGACACAAACATACATATGGATAATGTGTACTGTACCGTACAGAACTGAACATAAAAAGCAAGCAGCCAGTAATACTGTCAACTCCAGTGAACTCGCATAAATAGTCAGAGTGTACTATCAGTGGCACAAAGTAGTAATAGCTGGGAAAGGCAAACTCGTCACACTGACCGTTAAGGCGCCCCAAAAAATAATTTAATTCAAAAGTTCACTGTATGCACCGTTTCCGTTCAAGATGATTGAAGCACCTTATATAACAACAACATTAATAACTGCAACTGCAAATAACACACTGCACAACTAAGTTGCACCAACGCGCTACAGTATAAGAATAATCATCTATTAATAATGCATTATGCTAAGATAATTATTAAATAAAATATTTTTATAAATGGCACCTTACATTATTTACCGCAAGGCGGTCAAGATTTTTATATATAATACAAACCCACATTTGAATAACTTAGGCCATGCATGCAAAGTTAAAAAAAATTGATCTCAGACACTGCCGCATCACATAAAATGTCCTGTCTCAACTCTTGGGGGGGGGGGGGTTCTAAAATTTGATCCTGGCTTGCTTTAACTACACCTACGGAAATTGCTTTATTTTATGATATTTTATTTATGTTTTATGGTTGAGGTGGCCAACATCTATCCCATTAAATAATTTCACTGTTTCGATGTGAAATAAAAGCTCTTAATGACTATTAACCGATGTGATTCTTGAACGGCGCCAGTCGTTCACGTATGCCACCATTTTCTACATTTATCAACCCAGACCGGAAGTAACACCAGGACTATTGGATGCGTGTTAGCGTTCGTCCGTTGTTCATTCGTTGTAAAAACACCGACGAAAACTATTAACGATGGCTTTAGTATCAGCTAGAATTATTAGTTGTGTGGAAGGATGCGTCATTCACAGCGCTGGGTGTATCAGTGACATGAACGGTGGTCTCGCGCCCAAGTTTACTTTTAGTATTAACTATGCATTAGATTTAGAATTTAAAGAGGTCTAAGTCAAGAGTCATGTAAACAACGGCATCACATGGCAGAAAAAATGGTGGCAACGAAACGATGCTTATCTGGCTAATTGCTGGAACTTGTAATGGCCATCTACTAGTTCCGATGCTATCGGCTATGAACAGTTTGCCACGGATCACGAGAAAAGAAAGGAAAACATAAGAAATGAATGATGAGAGGCTTGAGCTCGTATAGCGTCCCTGTAGTATCAACACCCATCATTGTGCTAAATCGCCAGTGCATTCGGTCGTTGTCTTGAATCTTGCGCTGCAATTGTGCAGCCAGCCTTATAAAGCCTGTTGCAAAGCCGAGGAAGCAGGCCGTTGTTAGAAAGCTGCATCCTCCCAAACTAATAATCATAGGTATCAATGCAAATAGAATGCAGGACAAAAACTATACTGGCTTGGCACGTAAGCCAGATGTACGGCTAATAGCGTTAGCAAATGTTTGAAAACAGCGTCAAACGTGCTAATGAATGATATTAGAGACTTGTTCGTATTGCCTGACTGACACTAAATAGTTAAGTTCCAATAAAAAAAACTTCAGCATGCAAAAAGTCTTTTTTTTTTTTTGCCTTTGGGTTACAATATGTCTAGAAATTACAACTCAAAAAAAAAAGAGCAGCATCCCTTGTCAATTTTTCAAGTTTGTGTGCCTGAGAACCATATTTTGACTTTGCATGGCCTTAGTGCATGCCGACTTGCTATATGTCCGTTCTACTTCAAGTTATATATCTAGCAAGCACAAGTAAAGGGTGGAATTAATCCACATAACAAAACTTCAAGTGCATTACTTGACAGTTTTAACTATTAAAAAAAAAGCAGTAGGCCTACTTAAAAATTGAAAATGACAATGATTACCATATCTTTATTGTGCGAATCACACAAGGAACTATAGATGCAAGGCTTGTGCAGACATCCTCTAATGTGGTGCACTAGTCAGTAAAATTTCAGAAATTCGCATTCCCAATTTTTTAACACTACAGTAGCGGTAATTTCCAGAGCAATTTAACCAGAAACTAGCTACAACTGGTTAAGCACTTGATTTTTAAAATTGTTAAAAACCTTTCAAAAACTTGATCAAACTCCAAACATTGGTCACTTTTTGCTACAATTTCAAAATGGTGGGTTTCCAGTCATGTGACAACCCTATTAACAAACAAGGCAATAACAATGTTACTGTGCATTGCCACATTAGTGTATATTGCAGAGCACCATACTTTGAAAGTGCATTAGTAGGCTTTCTTAACAATATGCAAGTTTAGGTTTTTCAACACAAACCAAAATGCATCAAATAAGATTTCAGACGACGCCACAGCAAAGGCTTCTGAAGACAGTGGCCTACGAATTGCCGTTAATTTACAGTAGCAAAATATCCCTAAATAACTGTTATACAGCAAAGCTTCAAGTACGTGGCCAACAAACCAGTTAAGGTTCTGCTGCATCAACACAAAAAAACATCAATATACAAAGTTGGTGAACTGAACGGTGTTTGTAAACAGTTTGTTGAAGTGACTAGTGAAAACGTGATGTGTAGAATGAGACCAGTATTAAAACGTACCTTGTATAATGTTTCAAGGGTGTTAGGAATGTTACAGCACCAAAAACCCTGCACAACCTTGAAGGTGTTTATTGAAAAGCATTATTAAATGCCCCCACTTTTCAAATAATAAAGAAAATCGGCTATGATAAAATGTGAAAAAATGTGTAATTAAAATTTCCATTCATAAACATCACCAGTCACAGACAGAAGAGCAGCTTAAATAAAACACAAATATCGTCAATAATAAAACACAAAAGAACAAAACAGCTATGTTCTAAAATAAAACACAAATCCCACTTGCACAGGAAGACGAGTTTGTGCTATAACCTAGTTTGATCTGCTATACTCACATTAACCTTGTGTACAACCACACCATAAATAATTTGCCAGCAACTATCAAGCCAGCAACTATCAAGCATCATCAGTTCTCTTAAAATACTGGCAATGTAAGGCACAAAAAGCAGGACGGCAGAACATCGGCAACTGAAGCAAACAACACAAATTTTCAGGAATCAGCCGTTTCACCTACTGGCTAAAGTGTGCAGACACATAGTTCTTCCTAGCACTCTCACGTCCATTTAAAATAACTATTTTATCGACAACAGCCCATAACTCCATCACACTGAGTTGGCGGGCCATAGAAAGTTCAAACCATTCCCATTTTTCTGGAATGTAGGCATTGTTGTTGCTTGATTGCACTCAACAACAATAGTTTTCGACTTGTTTCCCAACATGCATTGTAGTTGTGATGCTACGTTGACTTTCAGATCACGCTTTTGGGTTCTGGAAATGTGTAAATGAAAACAATCTTATCAGAACACTTACCCATATCATACACGAGGAAACATACGTATGTTGTAGTTACTAAAATTAAAGTTAGCACTATCCGTGATGAACCCAAGAATTTCATGATAGGGTTTATTGTTTGTGCATGCTCAGACCTGAGAAATTAACTGCAACTTACATTTTGAGCAATAAGTCAGTCTTTCAGGGGTGCGTGATAGTGGAAAAATTTGAACTGCGCCTAGCAGAGCTGCCGAGTGTGCAACTTACACTCGAACTCAGCTCGTTGCTCACATCCATACTCGATAAAACTCAAATCTGGTGAAAATGCGACAAAATCGCCAATTTTTGAACAATTTTGACGTATCAAATTAATTATCTCGACGAGAACTATCTAGTGGTTTAGATTAGAAGCCAGAAGCTCACACATTTTTAAGTTTAATCTTTAAAACTAGAAAACCATTTGTACACAGTGACCCACACAGTCAGTTCAGCATCATATCCTAAGGAAATAAAAGCAACTTACAAACAAACCGTGTACACTAAAAACTGGACCTCAGCTCGATATTCAACTCTTCTATTGCAACTCGGCTCGGTTCAGCTCGACTCTTATTGAAATTATTCTATGCTCACATTCGTACAGTTTTTGTTTTGCATTTAGTTCGCAGTCGCTCTTGGAGAATTCCTTCACAACTGGCACGGGTTTCACACAAATTTTTTAGTTACACAGATATATTTCCCGAGCTGTGTTGTTACCAGCCCTTGCTCCTGTGAGCCTCAATATGGGTAAGCTACTGAATCGGGTCGCGGTTCTTCCAATTCGTAAGTTGATTTAGATTGTGCGGCACCTAAGATTGAAAACAATTGGCATATTGTGTACAAGTTTTTAACATGTAACTATAACAGAGAGAGTGATAACATTTTTTTTGCTGGGAAAGAGTTACAGACTACAATCCTGATTGAATAGGAATCCAATGATGATAAATGACACAGGCGACAGTCTGGCCCACATCTGCAGAGTGAGGCTACCACAGCATCCAATCATTCCATCATTTACGGGAATTTCACAACTGGAAACTGTTCTCCATTGGGGTACATTAAATTCTTTTCTTGACAATGTAAATATTTTGTGCATTTGCCCAAATATAAATAGTTATGCTGGTGTGCTTCGTTAGTCAACCATCACAATCCCAATCGCTTGCACCTGGAAACCGGTAATGGAAAACGAGACGAAACTTTTTGTTTGCACTGGTCGTAGTGTTGGGTTGAATAAAAGTCTATTTTAGAAAAGCGTTGGTCGACAGATATTTTGGGCACCCATTATTTTATCATGGATGATTTCACACAGTCGTTTTCAGTCAAAAGTTCTTTCCTCCCTCTGCGGCCAAGAGTATTATCCTCTACTAACGAGCCCATAGTATGGGTGAATGAAACAAATTGATGACACTGAAGATTAGTCAACAGCATGCCACTATACCACAGGCTGGTACCACAGGTCAAGTAATTTTGCTTCCGAGCAGCTTCTGTGACTCATGGACTTGCAATCCCTTGCAACACGTAGTGAAGGGACAACTCGTAGACTTGCAAGACCATCCACAATGTAGACAGACTTCCTAAGGAGAAGCAGTTCTCCATTCCCCTCTTGTCGACCAGGGGAAACCCACATAACCTTCACAAACTATACGCCCAAACCTTGTTAAGTGGGTCCTTCCACAGCCATCGGGTGAAAAACTATTGGAACGCCCTTCCTTGTGACGTTGTGTGCGCCGACAGCCTGACTGCATGTGAAACTATGGTCAGTTACTTTCTTGCAACTTACAGTAATTCATCCCTTTCCACCTTGTAAAAACACTGGTAGGAGGTGGCTACTGTGGTTAGCAGACGACATCTCACGAAAACACAAACCTAACACCACAAATAAGAAACACTGTTCATTGAATTTTCGATGGAAAATTGAACATGGAAGCATAAACATGTAATAAACACTTCCACATACTTCGTCCAACTTCTTCAGAAGGTAGATGCTAAAAAACAGAGGTACATAATAGTCAAGTCAGAATTTGAAACTGCCGCTTCAATGCCTTGCCCACTAGCCTCTATATTCTGTTAAGTATAGCTAGCCACTGTCGATTGAGATTGTCAGATATGTAGATCCAACCTAATGATGTGCGAAGGGCAGGGTTGGGTATATTCATGAGTATCACGTTGTTGGCACAGAATCGAAATAGGGGGTCGAAATAACCAGAAGCAAAGTATAATTTGCACTCCAGAATCACCAATTTGCACCTCAAACTTACATGCTGGAGTGCAATATTTGCACTCCGCAGCTCAACACGTGTACAATTAGTGTTAAGTACTGTTGACGGATGAGCAATGCTTAACAAAGTGCAAAAATGTTGTGCACAGATTAACAATAATTCTGTTATTCCCTGTCAGCACAGCAAAGTTAAACGGGGATTTACATGTGCCAAAAGAATTATGGGAGACTGGCGCTGCAAGTGAGTACTCCTGCATCGGTGACCTACTTCGAATCACTTTCAGCGAAACAGATACAGATGACCACGATGCTGAACCAGCAATAACTAGGTGGGCAAATGCTAGGGGAAAGGTCAAGGTTTTAACATCTGGTTTGGCATGAATTAGGTTTTTTTTTGGGGGGGGTGTGTGGAGGTAGGTCCATTTACTGTACTTCAAGTTGGTGTTTTACACTCCAGGGTTAGTTCTGGAGTGCAAATATTGTACCTGGGCCACAATTTTAAAATTTGACCCCTGGTAATCTCACATTCACCATTTTTTCGTATTCACCTTCTGGTCTTCCATATTCATTAAGGCTGTACAGAACGAGAATTTTTCAGCCGAACCGAACATATATTAAATACGCCGAACACCGAACACTTCCGAACCGAACAAAAATGTACCAAACCAATCTATCTTAAACTAAAGTAAAAGAACTCAGTTCACAAAGATTCATCAAAGCACGAGTTTCTTAACAAATGTAGGTATTTTCACATGGACTTGTAAGTCCATAGATCTTGTAACTCTGTTTAAACATAAAAAAATCGCCACTACTTTTACATTTTCCCTTATAACTTCTGAACCGTTAGAACTAGGAACTTGTGGTTAGGACCAACAGAAATCTGGTGAAAAAACCCTTTCAAAATGGTGTATTCAAACATCAAAATCCGTGAATTATTAGTGAAAATATGTTCGGTTTGGTTTTTTGCATTTGAAAGACCGAACACCGAACCGAACCGAACACCCTCTGTTTGGCCGTGTTCGGTTCGGTACAGCCTTAATATTCATGGTTCCATATTCATTTACCACCTAAATTCAAGGAACAGTGCTTCTTATTTGTAGTGCTGTGTTTGTGCTTTCCACCTTATAGTACTTGTTAACTCTGGTGGTGTATTTTTCTTATGTTGCGTTATGTTATGCAGTGTTGGTATAATTCCACTAACACGTCCAAGAAGGGTTTGACAGATGCTCATCGCAAAATAAAGTTTTTTTCCCCTTCAAGCTGATCTACTTGTATTTTGAAACGAGCCCATGTGCATACCTCGTCGTCTAGGTTTTAATTTGCTTCATTGTCACGTGTAGGTTTTTTCATATTTTTTTTCCTTTGGACAATATATGTGTTTCCATATGTGCATTTTTGTTGGCACCGGCAGGCACCAACAGTTACAAGGACTGGCACCAAAAGGTAAATTTCGGCTCCAATTGATCCTTACAAATCAGTTATCGTACAAGCTTACATAAGTACATAAGTTGCTATTAAACTAAATCTCACAATCTACTACTATCATCAGAAGTATTTAAGCATCCTGACATACAGTGCTCATTTAGTACTACTTACTGTCTGTAGATGACGCAAAGAACACCAATTAGCTCGCCCACTCGATTTTCTTTGTTATTTGCACTTAACAAAGAAACCACCAAGTCATTTCCATGCTTCAGATGAACAATAATTAGCTGATCCTTGTTTGGACTGATGCTCAACCCTGTTACCTAAGAAGGAAAAAAGCCCATAAATAAATACTTTACTTCAATACTCTGTTGCACAAGCATTTCACAATTGACATCCAATTTTTCTTTTAAGTAAAAATGGTTGCAGTGTTCAAAATTTTTCCGACTTTGTCAAATCCGGTTCTCAAGTACACATGAAATAAACATTAAGAAAAAAGCAATTCGTGGGCCGAAAACTGGGCAGTTTCCTCTCATTGAATCTAACGTGGCCAACTTCGTCAAAAAATGTGGAACGATGAATTGCCAGTAAGTCGGCTATTGATTTGTGTGAAAGCCCGTGAACTTGCTAGAGATTTTGAAAGCCGACAGGCTCATTTCACTCTGGCTAAAGAAATTGTGAAAAGAGGATTATCGTGAAAAGAAATCATTGTTTTTGGTTGTTTCTTTTCTGGCATAGCTTTAATCCTCTTTTCACGACTTGCTAGAGAAAGTGGATTGAAAACCCCGTAACGGCTTCTACTCTGTGTAGGTTAGACCTGATGAAGACAGACGTTGAAAATGCGCAAGAATACTGGTACACTATTTTGTTTTTGAAAATGTGCGTAACAATCTGTTTTCAACAATCGAATGATCAAGAAAGTGGATTGAAAATCAAAGCAATAATTGGTTGGTGCCGCCGTTTTATGAAGTGATTTGGGTTTACGCTACTTCGTCATACAACACTAAGCCAGCTCATGCCAAGTGAGTACGAGGGTAAGCTGATAAATTATCAACGTCACGTTATCCAGTTAGGAAAAAAAAACATGAAAATTTGTTAAGCCATATACGAAATGCCGATCAGACACCAATTTGGTTGGACATGCCTGTAAGCTCGACAGTACATGAAAAAGGGAAAAAAACCATCATAGTGAAAACTGGCGGGCGTGAGAAAGAACGTGCCACGTGCACGTTGGCCTGCCTTGCCGGCAGCACTAAACTGCCTCCCTATATTGTATTTAAACTAAGACCATTCCAAAGGGAATTATTGTGCGTTGCAATCCCATGGGATGGATGTATGAAGAACTAACGATTGACTGGCTGAGATGTATGTGGGACAAACGACCAGGAACTATTTAGAAAAGGGGAATGCTCGTTTTAGATCCATTTCGTGGCCATCTACTGATGGCATCAAGCTCGTGACATTAAAGAAAACAGTGACCTCGTAATAATTCCTGGTGGAATGACAGGCCAGCTGCAGGTATTAGATGTGGTCATAAATAAACCTTTTAAAGATCGCATACGTCCGAGTTATTAAGAGTGGCTGGAAAATGACAGTAAGAAAACTAAAACGGGGCGTGTTGCCAAGCCCAACTGTAGCCAAATCTGCAAGTGCAAATCTGCAAGTGGGTCCTAGATGCTTGGGGAACTACCACCAAAGAAATGCTGCGGCTTATGGGAAGAATAAGGGCTCCTCACCGATTGATCTCTCGTTCGGCTAGAATGACGTAAAATGATCAATTGCACAACATTTTCGCATAAAATTTTTGGGGCAAAGGCTTCGTTTGGCCGTCAGAAATTATTGAAAGCCGCACTCTTTGTGCTGACGGACGAGAGGCCGTTTTCTTCCCATGTTCCCAGATGATATTTTTTTCCCGTAAACAGTTCAGATAGGTGGGTTGTTATTGTCAGTTTCGTGTGGTTTTGTTGTTGTTGTAGGTTAGGTTAGGAACTAGTGGTGCACCGATACCATAATTCCGATTACCACATGGCAATGCCACAGCGAATTAAAAATAAAATAATAATGAATTAATTATGTTCAAGGAGTACAGGGTACTGCTGTATCAAATTGTTATAATTTACATACATTTTAAACAAAAATTATGATATGTGCAAAATTTGTATAAATAAAATTAAAAATTAAATTAAATAAAAAAATTAGATTAAAATTTTAAAAAATATTAAAATAATGTGTCACTTATTTTTTTTTTATGTTTTTTTTGTTTCCTGTTTTGCCAAGCCCTTTTTCTACTGGCATTGATATGATTTAAAATTTTTGCTTTCCGAATGTATCAGATTTAATTTTTTTTAATTACAATTAAATTAAAAATCTTAAAAAAAAAACTAGTTTAAAATAACTAGAAAATTGAAACGATTTTTCAGTGTTGCTCTGGACCTGCATTTTTAAATAGGATTTTTGCTTCTTGGATTGGTCCAAGCCCTTCAGTGAAGCTGATAAGATTTATAGTATATTTTTTTCTTTATGTATTAAATAAACTTAACTTTATTTTAAACTTAAATTAAAATCAAAAAATTTAATTAAAATAGAAATAACTGGCTAAATAAGAGCATGCTTGAAGATTTTTTGCAGCCCGGATGCCCAAGAGTCTTAGCAAAGCTTTGCATACATGAAGATTTTTGCAGCCCGGATAAAGTGCATGCACTGTGACTCCAATCAAACGCACGATTTAGAAAAAAAATGGCGGTGCAGGATCGACAAGCTATGAGTCGCTAAGCAACGGGAAACAACTTAATGATAATAAAGTCCTGACATCCTTAAACAAACAGGAATCAACTGTAATGTATTCTGCTTAGTATATTACCATCCTAGATGGGATTTTATGGTTGTACGATGCAAACTACTCAACAAAAGTTGGTGTACACAAGCAAGTGGCCCACTAAAAACGTGCGAAAATGTGTTATTCATCCAAGATTTGTTCCCAAGACCTACAAGAATTCATCTCAATTATCGCATACCCCTGGAAAAGGTAAAGTAGATGACAAGATCAAGTGATTTAGTGATCTCTGCCGTTTTTTGAAAGGTAGTCAGTATCAGCCAACCAAGATAGCGGTTCCGACACCACGGAACCGTACTCAGAACCGGTATCGGAATCGGTACACCACTATTAGGAACCGGCTTCGGCATTTCACTTGAGGTAATGAACTGATTGGGGTTTGGCGTTTTACTTGCCGGACTTTCGCCCTGTTTCATGCTTTCTGGTGCGGCGCGGTGCTAACTTTGGACCTTCACCACGGCCAAACGGTGCGTTTGCCACAAAAATGGAAGAGGAAAACATTACTCAGCAGGTAATTCTTAGTCCATTAAAAAAAAATCGGACGAGAGCCCGTTTTCTTCCCATGTTCCCTTTATGCACATGGCCCGAAATTCGAAAAAAGAGAAAAAAAACCTACCTTTAATTTTCACGGAAGGCACTACAAATTGATCCCAAATTGCGGAAACTCGTTAAATCATCATTAACATAACCTAACCAATTAACTGCCCTGTATGAAATGCCAAACCCCAACCTGTTAACTACCTCAGTATGAAATGCAAAACCACAAACTTACCTAACCTAACTGACAATAACAACAAAACCATACGAAACTGACAATAACAACCCGACTATCGGAACCACCCAATAGAGAGCTTTGTCTTTTGTCTATGAAAATAATAATGTTGCGATTTTTTGCATAAGCAGTTTATGTATTTCTTTATGAAATTCTTGTTAACATTTAAAATATCGGTGTATAACCTTAACCAAGTGTAGGGCCACATGGAAGTTTCTGGGTTGACTGAAAGAAGAGAATTCAACTTCCAGCAGTAAAATTTTTAGACCAGACAAAAAGAAAAAATTTCATTTATCCAAATATTCAAGAGATGAAACCTGTCGATTTCTCAGTGGCATCAATCTTACCTCTGCAATTGGAGTGGGTTGTTTGAGTGGTACAAACTTCTTGGTATCTAGTTTGTAAATCATCTTATCAGTTACAAGAAGGGCTCGTTCGGCTACTTTGTTGTGTTTGTTTACCTGTAAAGAATGAAACGTTTAATTTAAGTGTATTCACATAGGTATCCTATCCTCAACATTACACTACAATTTCTGAGGTGGTAAAACTTTATATTTTAAATACTGCCCTTCGCTTCAACTTGTGAGAGTTAAATTTTCATCCTTATGTTTATACTAGAGGAATTTCGTAGGTAAAAAAAATGCGTACAGGGATGAAAAAAGAACACTAAAAAGCACTACGCATTCAACGAGATGCGTTTTTTTTTAGTTTTCTTTTAAAGAACTTATTTTGTTGGGCTGTAAAGTTAGGGAAATTAGTACGGAAGAATAGTAGCCATGATTATAGGTTAGATTGTGTGGGAATCTGGCGATTTTAAAGAGTTTCACGATGGGATAGAATTAAAAAGGTTTCGAGGTTAACTCTACTGTAATAATGGGGTTGGTAGTAGAGTGGTATAAAGTGGAAAGTGTCTATTTTATGTCCAGGGGAAACTGAGTGTTGTGCAGGGGCGCTGTTGGAAGCAAGGCTATTAATATCGGAAATATGACGGGCAATACGATCTCTTCCTTGCCCCGTTTGTCCCACGTAAATTTTGGGGCACTCGGCGCAGGGAAGGGCGTAAAAAAGTCGGTGGGGAGGGTTTTAGTGACACGTGGTTTTTTTCGTGAGAAGTTGTTTGAGATTGGGTGTAGGCGTAGGAATGAGACGGACATTAAATTCATACAGAAATTGGTAAATAAGATCACTAACTTTGCCAAGATAGGGGGCAAAGATAGTGTATGGTTTAGGAAGGTACGGGCGAGAGGGGGTCTGGGCCCAACTAATGTTACATATTTTATCAACAAGTGGGAGTGGGTACCCTACATGAAGGTATTTACTTTTCAGGTTAAGAAGTGCGTGCCGGGCGTCAGAAGGGTGTTCAGTATTGCAGAAAACACGTTGGACCTCGCCTTTTAATGCGGAAAGTCGAATATGAAGGGGGGGCATGGGTGTTGAAAGGTATGATACGGGAAATTTGAGTTGGTTTAACAAAGTGCTGGTAACTGATACCCCTGTAATCGAAAGAAAGATTGAGATCGAGAAAGGACAAGTGGTTGGAAATGGGCAGCTCAAAAGTAAATTGAAGTGAAGGATGGAATTCATTATAAGCTTGGGTTAAGGCACTGAAATCGCAGGGGTAGATCTGGTTAAAGATGTCGTCAACGTACCGACTGTAATTAAAAATAGTAAAATGCGATTTAAGTTGGTGGTCAAGTCTGTTCAAAGTGACGTCACACAGGTATGAGCTAAGGACCCCACCCATAGGGCACCCTGAGGTTTGGAAGAAGTAACTGTTTTGAAATCGAACGTAAGTGTGATCAAATAAAAATTTAAGAATAGGAATAACGAGTTAACAAGAGAGATGAAATTTAAGAAGAATATCGGGGTTACTATTGCATGCCTGTGTGACGTCATCGAGGATCAAATCTTGTGAGGTGTTAGGAATGAGAGCGACGACGTCAGCTTTAAACGCCATTGTGTTAGGGGTGGGGGATTGGCGAGAATTTTCGCAGTAAATTGCTGCGAATTTTTAACAACAAACGGGCAGACAGAGTTCTTTAAGAAGTGGTTTAATGAGTTGTGCGAGCAGATTGGTAGGGGTGAAGGCAGCAGTTGTAATGAGGCAAAATGGAGTTCCATGTTTATGGATTTTAGCATGCGCCAAAATGTAAGGGGAGAAAGGCTCATCGACAACTAGTTTTTTGACGTCATCTTTGGTGATCAGGTTTTCTTTAAGCAGGGACTTAAGAAATTGTTTAACAGACGCTTGATCTTTAGATGTCTGGTTGTAATTTGGATTGGCTGCTTGATAAAGATGTGTGGCACGAAGTGTATGGTAAGGCCGGGGAAAAAAATAAGTTTGGTTCTCGGGCATTTCGAAGGTCGAAAAAGGACCAGGCCACCCGGCTTTTTATTTTATTATTTATTTTCAAAATGCTATGGAAATGCTCAACATTTTTCTTTAATCTTTTAAGCAGTATGAACGTATAAGTTATACACGCCGAAAAAAATCATCCCAAACATAGTAACGACGTATATATACTTAGAAGTTTGAAGGTAAATTATGGGTCGAAAACGCAATTTTCCACCAAAATATCGAAATGCGAAACGCTGAAATTCTTGACATGTTGTGCATCGATTTCTGTAAAAAAAAAAAAACCGTAGTTACCAACATCTACAATTTTATTAAAAGCACTTTAGTTGAGTGTAGACTCACTAAAAACTACAAAAATGTCTATCTCATTCTTTTTTCCTAAGTTAAAGAGCAGAAAATTGGTCATTTTTGATCAGCGGTAGCGGTCGAATCATTTGACTGGGCGCTGCCATCTTGTATTAGTTGGAAAGCTGGAATTCTACTCAATCTAGGCCTGTCAACATATTTTCTCGATGGCCATTTGGCAATGGCCAATCAGGCAAATTGTAGTAGGCCGTTTCTGGCCATTTCGAGCTAACTTTCCAAAGCATTTGAAAATCGCGTTCCGTTATTGGCTGGTTGGCACCACGTGACCGACTTTGCGTGCTCTCATTGGCTGATGCACGATGTCAACATGGATGCCGCCGATCGCTTCGGATTTCACGTGAGCGCTTGACGAGCACTTGTGTTTTAGTTCGTCATTGCAAATCACAAGAAAGATGATGTTTTACAGCATTAGAAAATTAAATCAGCAGCCACGATGCAAAACTGAAATGGAAAAGGAGCCTATAAACCGGACGCGTTTTGTCAACACGGAAATTATCGATTTTCATTACCGCTCGTAATTAAAAAAAAAACAACGGTTCTCCGAAACTATTAAAGCCATTTGTCCGATTTTTTTTGTGCACTTTAATGAATATATGTTGCGTGCATGTAATAAGTTTGAAATAATTGTGTCCAATAATTTTCGCAAGAATAAATATTTCGGTAGTGCCTCACTCCACGCGTTAACGACGTAAGACGAATGAAATAAAAAGCGATTGACTCGCATGATTTTTGGGGACCCGCCCGCGCCCGAGAACCGAACAATTTTTTTTCCTGGCCTAAACTTTTTGATCGAATTCACGAGTTGAAATAATAAAGGTGGCACTGGATTCGTCGGCCTTATGAATTTGCACATCAGGATCGTTCAACAGTCGTTTAGCAGTATTTCTTAGTAGTGTTGAGATTGGGTGCTCCTTTAAGCGGTGGGTGTTTGCGAAGGAGACGAAAAATACATGCACGAATTACCAATTTCTTTTGCGTGGGGATGCTGGAAAAGGCCGGATTCGACGTTGGCTGCGAAGACTGGGAGCAAAGGCTGGATCTCTGGTGTAGGTTTAAATTTAAGGTCAATACGAAGAAGCTGCTGTGCTGGACGTCAGCCAAAAGTGGCTGGCCAGTTAGATTCACAACCCAAGAAGATGAAGAGAAAGAGAGAGAGAGAGAGAGAGAGAGAGAGTGTGTGTGTGTGTATGAGTGTGAGTGTGTGTGTGTGCGTGCGTGTGTGCGCACGTGCGTGTTTGAGAGGAGGTCGGGTCGTTGAGTGGTAACGATGCAGGAGATTTTTTTGGCGTGTTTCCGCTGAATACGGTTGCGCTGATTTTTATTTTGGAGTTGAAGAAACTGGATGACGGAAAGCAAATCATGGAGTGGCACGAAGGATTGGCACTTAGTGAAGATGCAAATTATCTGGGACTGAAGGCAAGATCGGGTACAGTAGTGTTCACATAATGTAGCATTCAAAAGCAGTGATTGTGAGTGCTGGAGCATGTTAAGTGGTCGAGCATGGTGGAAACGAAATTTCAGCTGAAGGAAGCGAGGAAAGGGTCGAAGATGTTTGCAGGTGGATAAAAAATGGATATGGCAATTGGTACAAGTAATGGAAGAGCTCAAGTCCTGTAGACGAGTGACAAGCCGGTATTGATACGGCTTCAAACAAGAATGCAAATGGTAAAAAACGGGATGCGTGTGGCAAAAATCAGGCATGGTGCAAAAACGATTGAAGTTCAGGCCGGTCCAAATTGTAGAAAATGGCAGGGAACACAGGAACAGGCAGATGAGAAGAGTGGTCAAGGAAGCATTCAACATTTCATAGGCTTACAAATTGATTTCGTAGGTAAAAAAAATGCGTACAGGGATGATAAAAGAACACTAAAAAGCACTACGCATTCAACGAGACAAACAGTACCTTATATTTCGAAGCAAAACTTGAAAATTGGCTTCATTTTTCAAAGACAAGATAAATAAAAAAAAATAATACAAGGCTAAAACACCAACTCAGCCTGCCATCTTGGTTGGAGAAACTGTTTATACTTCATGCATTACGCCCAAGTTACGTACGTGATGAGGAAACAGGCCTATGGTTAGATCGAATTAAACTGGGTGGCATTTTCAGCAATAGGGGAAGGTAAGTTTTAAAAGGATTACAATAATGCCTTTTGCTTCTTATATGTTAAAAAGAACTCTACGCATTGCTGTGAAAATGCCAATTGAGGGGAAATAACACCTGGAACATTCTTATTATATGGTAGGGATGTGCGATACTCGAAAAATTCGAGCCGAGCCGAGTATGAAACTTGTACTCGAACTCGGCTCGCTGCTCGCGTCCATACTCGAAAATCTCGAATCCGGCGAAAATGCCATAACTTCGTCAATTTTTGACCGATTTTGACATTCCAATATACCAAATCGATCGTCTCGACGAGAGTTTTCGAGTGGTGCAGAATAAAAGTCAATAACTGAAACCATTTTCAAGTTACATCCTTAAAACTAGAAAACCATGACCCACACAATCAACTAAGCACCATTTTTGTTCCCATTATCCTAGCAAATTAAAGGGAAACTTGCAAACAAAATATTTCCATCAAATACTCAATTCTTCTGTTTTAAACTCGGCTTGGCTCGACTCGAATAAAATTTTTCTACTGGCACATCCATTTTTGAAGTTAAACAATAAGAAACCAGTTTACCTTAGAATTCACCCATTAACGTTGCAGCAGTGTCTTACAATGATGAGCATATGGAGCTTGGTGTGAACTCCAATCATTTTTAGGCATTTAAGCTAGATACTGTACTACCATCGTTCAGTGTGGTGTGAATGCCTGTCCCCCCCTCCTAAACCAACCAATCTGACCAAAGGTTTTCTGTCTGAGAACTAGATATGTAATACATTTTGTAATGTTTACAATACAGTACGCTGTTTTAACTGTGAAGTACTGCTGGCACAATAGTGTTGTTCAATTATAAACAAGGGCTGGGTGGCTCCGTGTGGCACTTTCTAGCTTAGCCATACATTATTGATTGCATATCATAAAAATACTAGTACTGCTGAGTAAGGCTGTACCGAACGAGAATTTGTCAGCCGAACCGAACCAAACCAAACAAATCTTAAATAAGCCGAACACTGAACACTTCCGAACCGAACAAAAATGTTCCAAGCCAATCTATTTTAAACTAAAATACAGTAAAAGAACTCAGTTCACAAAGATTCATCAAAGCACAAGTTTCTTAACAAATGTAGGTATTTTCACATGACTTGTAACTCTGTTTAAACATAAAAAAAATCGCCACTACTTTTACATTTTCTCTTATAACTTCTCAACCGTTAGAGCTAGGAACTTGTGATTTGGACCAACAGAAAGCTGGCGAAAAAACCTTCAAAATGGTGTATTCAAACATCAAAATCCGTCGATTAGAAATGAAAATATGTTCGGTTTGGTATTTTGCGTTACAAAGACCGAACACCGAACCGAACCGAACACCCTCTGTTCGGCCATGTTCGGTTCGGTTTGTTCGGTTCGGTACAGCCTTACTGCTGAGAATCAATATTTGCAGTAGGCTTGGTAAGGAACTTGAAGATTTTACACAGCCTTTCATACCTTTCTAATGTAGCTTGAAAACAATACTTTCTGGAATTTGTCTTTGGATCGTAATGTCTGCACTGATGATGTGAACAGTGAAATATTCTCATTGTCGTTGGCCTGAAATGGGAAGAAAGTAACTATATACCACTTATCAACTCGACTTAGCAATAAGTCATATTCTGAAAACAACATAAGTTCATAAAACCCTAATGTTACTGAGAGGGACCGGCCACCAGAGTTTACCCAAATACTCCACTACTCTCCTGTAGCCTAATATTATCGGTTAAAATCACAAAATATTGTGTGATGAACACAATATCACAGTTAATACTGATACACTCTGTGTATATCGTGTATACTGTGTGTCGTTTCAAGATCACGCTAATTCACTGTTCACTCTCTGTTGTTGTACAGCGAATTTTCAACAAACAATGAGCCCTCTGTTATTAAAACTATGGGCGTCAACACGTTTGTCTGCGTCAGGCTTTTTCCTTATGCTAGGTCTACTCGCACATTTGTTTTCCTTCGTGGCTGCTGCTGCGCTGCGTTTGGTACGTTTGCTCTTTGCCACTGATCTGTATTATGCCAAAAGCAGCAACCACGAAGGAAAACAAATGTGAGAGTAGACCTAGCATAAAAAAAAATGCCTGACGAAGACAAACGTGTTGAGGCCCATAGTTTTAATAACAGTGGGCTTATTGTTTGTTGAAAATTCGCTGGACAACAGAGAATGAACACTGAATTAGCGTGAGCTTGAAACGATGTCTATAAACATTCAATGTAGTAAACCACATGGCATTTTTCACATACTGTGTGTATACAGTGATACAGTGTAAACAGTGGATACTCGCAGATACTACAGCGATACACACAGTTAATCACACAATACTTTGTGATAATATTGATAATGTAATAAAATATTATCATAGAATGTTGTGATTTTGCCATAAGGTATTGTGTGGATATTATCAGTTAATCACAAAATATGGTGTGATTAACTGATTATTAAGGGTGTACCGATCACGTTTTTTCCAGTCAAACCGATTCCAAGCCAATCGGTCAACAAAATGACCGGCATACCGAACTGATCACCAATTCCAAGCTTACCGAACTGATCGTTGATGCCGATTTTACTGAATCAATCACTAATGCCAGTCTTCTTGAACCAATTGCTGATAGAGATTTTATTGAACGGAACCTTCACCAGCGTTATCAAATTATTAACACCAATGCCGATCATTCCTAACCCATCTAACTAGACTAATAAATTCTCAAGATAATAAGTAAGGCTTTAGCGAACTGATTTTGCCGATCAGAGCCTGATCGGTAAAATTGGTTGTCAGTAAAAATTTGACAAGTTGCCGACTACCGGTACAGATCTAGAGATGCACTGATGTTGGTATCGGCGGCCTTTTTTGGCGGCATCGGCAGCATTTTTTGGCTACATCGGCCATCGGAGCATCGGCATCGGTTTTAGACAGCAGATGTTAAAACATTGGATAGCCACAATTTATTAATTAATTTTGTGCCAGATGTGCCTATAATTAACTTTTGAGTGCTAAATTTTATGCCTGACAGAAATTTTAAATTTTGTTTGTAAAATCCTTTTAATTATTTTTGAATACATTTAAAATGTAACTTGGGTTCACTTTACTTTCTTAAACATCGGGTCACTAAATACAGGAATCGGATATCGGCCGATGTTTTTTCAACATGGATATCGGAGTCGGCATTTTAACACATCGGTGCATCCTTATACAGATCACTAAAAGCATAACGATCGGCAACAAGCTATGCGCTTAATTACAACGTGAACGCAGAATCTGGTACTGGGTTAGTTAGTATTCTGGTCATAAGAAACGTAAATTTTAACTAGTGAAAATTAGTTTTTACTTACCTAAAATACTTACCTTCAGTAATAATGCTAAAACCACCTTTTTACGCTATTTACTGCTCGCTTATGAACTAAAAACCTACTTTTTTATGTTCTCCCTAAACTTTTCTCCACCACCGCCAGGTGGCGCTGCCCGTCACTACTGACGCCAGCGCCCCCACCAGGCCAACCCCATCACTTTTTCAGGAACTCTCCGGTTCAGTGATTGCGGGGAGGCGGGCGGGTCCTTACTGAAGGTAAGTATTTTAGGTAAGTAAAAACTAATTTTCACTAGTTAAAATTTACGTTTCTTACTTCCTGCAAATACTTACCTTCAGTAATAATGCTGAATTTGTCAGACAGGAGGTGGGAACCATCACACCAACAATGAACCCAGGAGAACATTCCCCCAAAAAACGTCTACACCAAACAGAGCACAGCCAACCAAACTACTCACCTACACCAGGTGTCCAGCGGCGTCTACCAGTCAACGGAAGTGGTCCACGGTCCCTGGACCCAAACCAACAGCCGGGCGATGCTGCCAGCACCAGGCCCTGCCACCGCCTCATCCACGAGAACCTTCCCCGGAATGAGGCACAAAAATCCACACCGGCCAACTCCATTAGAATTCCGTAATGGGGCACAGCCAGAGTCCACACACATACACCGGCACACCGGTCCAGGCTTCACTCTTGGAAGGACTGGCCGGCAACCACATGGCCACGCACAACTTGTTCGCCCTCCAGGCCACTCGTGTCCCTCAAATAATGTTGCACAAACGTGGTCCGGTGGCGCCAGGAGCACGCCGCGACTACTTCGTCGAGCGGTGTCCCGCACCCGTAGGCCCATGAAGCCGCCAACGCCCGCAACTCATGCGCCCGAACGTCAGGAGGCAAATCCACGTGCTGCTGGCCCGTCTCATACGCACGCTTGACCACCGCACAAATCCACTTACCCATTTTAAACGGCGTAAGGCCGCGATCACACACGTCACCTGAAGCATGATCGATATCCAGAAACAGGGGAGTGGGGCGCACACCGTCCGCCCCATTGCGTACCTTCAGGAGCAACCTATCCGTAGCAGTGACGTAGAAACGAAGTGCCCGTACTGGACACTGGAGCCGTTCGTTGTCACCCAAGGGGAACAGCCTACCCAAGGCCTTGATGGATACAGGCCGTGGCGTGACGCCAGGCTTGCAGTTCTTAGCCCGGAACCTGGCCGGGAACGTCAGGGATACCTCGGACCAATTCGCAGCAAACCGAACATGACCCCCGTCCCGAGAGAAAGCCGCCAACTCACCCTGCCGTGCCGCGGATGCCAGCGCCACCAGGAACACCGTTTTCTGAGACAGACAGAGCAGGGATGCCGATGCCGCAGGCTCGTACGGTGACCCCATCAGGTGCTGCAGCACCAAGGGGAGGTTCCAACGGGGAAACAACCGCACCTCCTGGGGCCGGGCGATCCCGAAGGCCGTCATCTGCTTAGAGAGGAAGGCGTCGGACACCACCTCAGACCCGAAGGTACACATCAGAACCGAGTTGATGGCAGACCGGTAACCTTTGATGGTGCCGGGGGAGAGGCCACGCCGGAACAGGGCCTCGAAGAACTTGGCGAGGGCGGCCACTGACGGACCACAGGGGTTGCAGGCGTTCACACTGCACCAAGCCACCCACTTCTGCCACTTAACGTCGTAATTCTTCCGGGAGGAACCCCGAATGCACCCCAGCAACCTGTCCGCCACCTCAGGGGAGAACCCTCGAAGCCTCAGATGATCGGTTAAAGCAGCCACCCGTGAAGATGCAGGATGGCAGGGTTCGGATGGGACGTCGAGCCCCGGTGTTGAGTGAGGAAGCGGGCCGTGATGGGCAACAGCCGTGGCGGAGCTTTGCTCAACTCCCACAGATCCGTGAACCAGGGAACCGCAGGCCACCAGGGCGCAATGAGAATGAACCGACCGCGCGACCCCCGAATCTTGTTCAACGACTGCTGCAGCAGGCGAAACGGGGGGAACAGGTAGGCGCTCAAGTCCCGCCAGTCCAGACACAGCGCATCCGTCGCCCACGCCAGCTCGTCGGGAAAAGGGGAAACGAAGCACGGGAGCTGGTTGTTGTGCCTCGTGGCAAACAGATCCAGGGTCGGTTCCCTCCAGACTCGAAACAGCATGTGGCACACCGACGGGTCCAACTTCCACTCCGTGGTCGGGACGAGAGCTCCCCTGGAGAGCTCGTCGGCCCAAACATTCAAGGCGCCCGCAATGTGGCGAGGGACCAGGCGGACCGCGTAGCGAAGGCAGGCCTCGAACAGGGACGAGGTCTCCGCCATCAGAGACTGAGAGTGAGTCCCGCCGCCCCGCCGGATGTAAGCCACCGCGGTGGAGTTGTCGGTCATCACGCCCACCGTGCTGCCCCGAAGCCGCTCTCCCCATGCTTCGACCGCATAACGGACGGCCCGAAGCTCCAACACGTTGATGTGAAAACCGGCTTCCTGCGACGTCCAAGTCCCTGAAGTCATCTCGCCCGCGAGGTGGGCACCCCAGCCCGAGGTCGAAGCATCCGTAAATAAAAGAAGCGAAGGTACCGGTTCTCGCAGCGGGACCCCCACCGCCAAGTTCTCTCTCACCGTCCACCACAGAAGGCTGTCCACCGGCAGATTGCGCAGCGGCACCCTGTCCTCCCAACTGATGCGGGGCCACCACGCCTCGTTCCGAAACCAGTGAAGCGGCTTGGCGCGCCACTGGCCCAGGGGAACCAGCCTCGCGTTCGAGTCGATGGTGCCGATCAAGGACGCCAGCTCGAGAGCCGACGCCGTGTCCCCCTGAAGAAAATCCAGAACCGCGTCCCTGGTCTTCGCAATCCTGGCCACTGAAGGCCGGACAGTCAAGGTCGAGGTGCTGAACTCTGCGCCCAGGAAAACGAAGTCCACTGCCGGCACGAAACGGGACTTCAATTCGTTGACTCCCAGGCCCAAGTGGGCAAACAACGACAGGACGCGATCCAGGTGCTGACACAGCACTACGCGGGACACATGGCGCAGCAACCAGTCGTCCAAGTAAACGTGAGCTTTGATCCCGTGGACGTGCAGGTGCCCGATGACGGGCTTCATCACCCTCGTAAAGAGGAAGGGCGCCGTCGCGAGGCCAAACGGGATGGCAGTGAACTGGTAGGATACCGTCCCCGCCACCAGACGGAACAGGTGCCGGACCGAGGGATGCAGGGGAATGTGGAGATAGGCATCCTGAAGATCGATTGAGACGGTCAGCTCGTTGCTCCGCAGGGCATCGCGAATCGAGTCCACGGACTCCATCAGGAAGTGCTCCACGACCAGGTGGGCGTTGAGGCGCCGCAGGTTGAAGATGAGCCGCGAACCGCCGCCCTTCTTCGGAATGACCCTGGCGGGGCTCCAAAACCCCGGTGAGTTCGGCGCACGCTCCAGGGCCCCCTTCTCCACGAGGGATGCCACCTCGGTCAGAAGCCCGGGGGTTGATGAACCGGACACCAGCCAGTCTGGCCGGGAGGCGGTAACCCTTGGAAGAGAAAGAAACGGTGGCAAATAACCTTCTCGCAGACTCTCCAGAACGAGCGGATCCGTGGTGATGGCGCCCCACGCCTCGGCATTCCGGGACAACCTGCCCCCCACCTGACGGTGAATGGGGGGGCGTCCCCGCCATTGCCAGTCAAAACTTGCGCAGGGGGCGCCGCAGCGTCCGCCGAGGGGCGGATCGCCCACGCAACGCACCCCGGACCCTCCCGCGTGGCTGGGAGGTGGTGCGGCGTGGAAAGGGAGCTACAGACGGAACGTCAGTGGGGGGCCTACCCCCATCCCCACGCTTCCCGTACGGGTCGACCCAGGGCGCCCCCCGAGGGGGGGGGCAAAACCAAGTCTCTGCCTTGACGAGCCCCACGCACCAAGCCACGCGGCGCCGGAGGGGCCTTCACCTTCTCCTTGAAGTCCGGAGCCCATTCCAGCAGCTTTCCGGAGAACAGTTCCGCAGACGAGTGAATGGGTAAAAGTCGCAATCGACCTGCTGTGTCAACGGGGAGACCCGCCGCCGCGTCGAGGAGAGCGTCTCGGCGCCGAAACACATTGTTCGTTGCCAAGCGACACTGCCATGTCAGGCTATCCTGGTGGAAAGAGGACGCCCGCCGGAGGAGGTGCATGCACTCCCGGATAGTGGTGTTGACCCGGAGCTCCGGGTTCACCATGGCCAAAGCTTTCAGCGCGGCAGTGGAGGCCGAATACACTAGCTCTGCCTGCGAACTCGCTCGAATGCTAGCCCGCAGCATTACGTCGTCCTCCTCGAATTGGCCGGACGGGATGGTCAAATGCGGAGGGGCCTTCAGGGTAGAGTCCATTTCAGCGGAACAAGTTGCGGTCACATACTCCGCCTCCGCAAACGTCCGGTACCGCCTCTTGTTCGGGGCACCGGGACCCGACGACCGGAAAAACCACCTAGTCTTCTTAGGATCGTGGGGGGGAAGCGGCTGACCAACCGAAATCGCCGCATCGTCCTTGCGGGTGAAGGCCTCCGTGTTCAAGAGTTGCCGAAACAGGACAGCCGATTGCGGCAGGTGCGCGGGTTCCGGCCTAGCAGCGCCCTCGTTCGCCAGAGTCCCCATAGGCGGATCGTCCAAATTCTCCGGCCGCACAGGACACTCCTTAAAGAAACGAGTAGCCTGCAAGTGCTTAAAAGTAATGGCGGTGAAGTCCTCCCAGGGAAGGTAGTCCGGTCCCTCATTAAACGGGTCTTGCACCGTGCCGTCCTCCTCATCCTCATCCTCGTCCTGATGGGCGACACGCTTGGGCGATGAGCCCGTCATCTGGTGACACGGGCCCCCGCCCCGGCGGCGGACAGCCAGCCCTCCCGACGGGCGACAGGGCAGCCGCCCCCGCCGACAAAACACCCACATGCGGCGACAACTGGCGACAGGACGGCGACAATTTGTCCCGCTGCGCCAGCGTCCCAGGGGCCACACGATCACGCACTTTGTGCGCGTCATAGGACAACTGGCTCCAGGACGGCGACAATTTGTCCCGCTGCGCCAGCGTCCCCGTGGCCAAACCAATCGGCGACACTACCTGCCCCACCTGTGACAACTGACCACAGGACGGCGACAATGTGTCCCGCTGCGGCAGCGTCATAGCGGCCACCTCCTGGCTGCTGAGTGTCGCCGACGGTGCTGCGCGTGTCGCCAACGGCGACCGCGCGGGGCCGGGTAAAAACCCCCCCTCAAACATAGCACCCATCTGCTCCACTAGTGCCGCAAATTTATCCAGCTCCGGCAAGGCAGGAGCACTAGTGCCCTCACCGTGAGCGGACAACCTGCGCCTCTTACGTATGCTTACCACCGGCTGCTTGCTCTTCACTTCCACGGGTCGACTGGAACGGGGAGCCGGCCGCTTCGTCGCCGGCGACGTCGCCGCCGCATCACAAAATGGCGGCTGGGCGGACCGCTCCTCCCGAGCGGTGGCGTCGATCGATTGATGGAAATCCAAACCAACCCGGTCCCGGGGCGACGCCGAGGGCGGGCCGAACTGGTGCAACACGTCCGCAAAAAAACTTGCCGAGTTTAGCATCGAAACCTGCCAGTAACCGGCCTTCCATTTCCGCGGCTTTGGCGTTAAAAACACTCCCTGCTGTCACCGCCGCGAGCTCGATGAACCTGTCATCGGCCGCGGCAGGCCCGCCAACATCGGGCCCTAACACACCACCGTCCAAAACACCGGAATCCCTTTCCCGGTCCCCCGAAGGCAGCAACGCGGGAGAAAGCAAGGCATCCGTCAACACGTGGTCAGCGCCGGCCGCCATTGTGGCGCCACTAACGACCTGTTGGTCCAAAAAAAATCGCCGGCAATTCCAAATCTTGACTCATGACATTAAGCTTATCAGCAACGGACACGCTTCGCAAAGCTTCCCTTTCTCGCTGTAATTTCCGTTGATCGGACTTCTTCCACGTAAACAAAATGGACTGCACCGCGCTAGGGTGATGAAGGTCACAGAGGTCGCACACTTTGCTTTGAAAATCACACGGCCGACAACGACGACACAACGGATGGAAATCCCGCTCTAATTTCGGGTGCTTGCACGCTTTGCACGATCGCTTCTTCAAATATGCTTTACACCTTGCTGTACATTCACTTCTAGACATCGTAGGCTTGACACAATAGTTCTTGAACTTGCATGAATTCACACACGAAGCACTGCAGTAACACTCGCACAACCATCCAGGATGGAGTGCTCGAAAAAGTGATGGGGTTGGCCTGGTGGGGGCGCTGGCGTCAGTAGTGACGGGCAGCGCCACCTGGCGGTGGTGGAGAAAAGTTTAGGGAGAACATAAAAAAGTAGGTTTTTAGTTCATAAGCGAGCAGTAAATAGCGTAAAAAGGTGGTTTTAGCATTATTACTGAAGGTAAGTATTTGCAGGAAAGCCAGGAAGTAAGAAACAAAAATCATTAAGCCGATCAACTTACCTTCACTTATTGCAAAAAAATGCCTACCACACCAATTAAGCCTAACCTAATTGGCGTTTCATTTCATCGGATAAACTGCTGAATTTGCTTCCTTATATTCTTTTTTACACGAAGCCACTCTGAGAAGATATAAACCTTGAAGCTCAGTGGTAACTCACGGACCCCTCTGTTGACCCACTTTCAATTCGTGAGGGAATCAAGTGTTCTACAATTTTTTTCCAGAAATAAAAGTTCGAAGGAGAAACTGTTTATACTTCATGCATTACGCCTAAGTTACGTAAGTGATGAGGAAACAGGCCTATGGTTAGATCGAATTAAACTGGTTGGCATTTTCAGCAATAGGCGAAGTTAAGTTTTAAAAGGATTACAGTAATGCTTTTTGTTTCTTATATGTTAAAAAGAACTCTATGACATTGCTGTGAAAATGCCAATTGAGGGGAAATAACACCTGGAACACTCATTAACAAGGAGCCTGAAACCTAGTTCTGCATTCACATTGCGAGCAAGCGCATAGCTTGTTGGCATTTGGTGAACTTGAGTGATCAGTACAATTAATCGGCAACTGTTCGGTAAAGTGTCAAATTTTGACCGCTAACCTATTTTACCGATCAGGCTCTGATTGACAAACAGTGGTTCGGCAAAATCAGTTTGGTACAGCCTTACCTAACAGAAAAATGCAACCATCGTACTTTGAATGTTCTCTAACTACGGTAAGAAATTTGTTGACGCTCAAACTCAAAAGTCAAAAATACTCTTCAGTACTTTGCGAATTTTCGATAGGCATTTTGTCCATACCGGTGTAAAATATGGTGCTCGTATCTTCCTCAGGCTTAAAAAACATGCTTCTTCAGTTATCTACATCGCTGTTGTGCTAGCTGATCGAGAAAAATTGAAAAAACGCGGGGATCGTAGCCCTCAATGTGTGTTAGGCTGAGCTTGCTGTTGTTGCCGTTGTGCGCCAGGCCATGTTTGTTCGCCATAATGGCAGCGCCACTTTCTAGTCAGGTGTTTGCCAAGTTGCCGACTTGAACACCTGACTGGAAATTGGCACTGCCATGACTGCGAACAAACATGGCCTGGCGCACAACGGCAACAACAGCAACCTCGGCCTAACACATTGAGGGTTACGATC
>JAHWFP010114655.1:27690-86860 GCA_023313725.1 Lithobius niger | reverse complement strand
CCGCAATTCTTGTGTTTAGTTATTGTGTAAATGATCCAAAAGTAAAGCATGCATGTCAAAATGGATGTAATTGCCTTTTAAGAAAGGAATTAAAATTATAGAAAACCTGAAAAATAGTGAGATCAATTTTGACTGAGCCGATCTCAGTACAACAGGCTAAAATAAATGAATTTTGTCGTACCTGTTGAAGATTTTCTTCAAATCATTTGCAGTGTTTTTCAAGGCACAGGGGGGAATTGGCCACGGCAAGTTCTTCCCAAAGTCTCTTGATTCTTTTACATTCCTGCATAAAATTTCATCTTTATTTAAAATAAAATCACACAGGATTGTTTTTCTTTAAATTTTTATTTTGTGTGATACACTATTAGCTTTTACACGTAGTAACTAAGGTTGTACCGATCAAATCATGCCGATCTGACTATGATCGGATTGATCGGCAAAACAATCATATTTTTACTAGTTACCAATTCAATCAAACCACCCTTAAACTTATACATATACTATCCTATTTCATTTTCTACATTCAATTTGTAATAATTGACGTAAAAAATTAGCAGCTCCTGTTCAATCATTTTGATTACCTGCTAATTGTAATTTGTTAGCATCAACTTGTTAGCAGCCAAGATATTTTTCACGATTGCTAAGAGGAAAAATGAATTTCGATCGCTGGATGCCATACTCCCTGCCTGGGTTGCACAAGTGAAAAGTGTCAGTTGAGCACTAGTATGCCATGTGCACAACAGTGATATTCTGGTTGAATTGTACAAATGCACCAGCGTTTCCATTCATTCTGCTGGTTCTGCCGAAAAATTCAGGTCAATAAGGAAAAGTTCAATGAAAACTGTGATTTGTCAAACTTTATTTTCGATTCCCAGTCAACTTCGCATCTGTCAAGCCACTCCACTAAGAAATATGCAGGCTAAGAGTAAGCATCGTATCAAAAATGGAGTCAATATTTGTTAATATCAGTAGGTTTATTATTTTATTGAATTAGAATGATCAATCGACAAGCAATCGTCAAAGTTGACTTTTCACCACTGATGAGATCATGATCGAATTGAAATCAAAGCTGCTGATCGGTAAAGCCTTAGTAGTAACGTCTTTATTCTTTACAAAAAGTGTGAACACACATTACGGACAGATTGTTATGAACAATGACATAAATAACATTTCTTGAAAAAAAGACACCTGATCACACCTATTTTTCAAGAAAGTTTTCGAGAAGTGAACGCACCAAAAGAATACTGGTTGGTCCAAGAATTGCAGACTGTTCGGAAAGTTAACTAAAAGGTTCGACTTACCATCTTTAAAATTAGTTTTTACTATCCTAAAATACTTACCTTATTTTACTACCCTAAAATAATAGCCTAATTAGGTGATTTAAGCACACAGTAAAGGTTAGTATTTTTCAGATATTAAGAAACGATATTTTAAAGATAAAATTAGTTTTTACTTATCCTAAAATATGCACCTTCAGTTAAATACGGATGTTTTAAAAGTCAGCCGTTTGTGACACAGGGGCTTGGCACAAAATAGGAGCGGCCAGGAAAAAAAACCTCCGCGAGCGTCACTACCAACAATTATATAGTAATATTAATAAAAAGGGAACCAATTTTTCCAAGGACAAAAATTGCGCTTTTCACTACAAACAAACACTGCTCACGTCCTATAAGTCTGATCTTCTTCCAATAGGGCTCATTTTTAACTGTACACTTGCCTTGTTCCAGCAACACACAAACACCCTACTTAACTCCTAACAAAAGCAATTTTTAACAAATAAAACACGTTAAATATTTAAAAAATGACTGTATTTTTTGAAACCAGCATTACATGGATAGAAAAATATCACTGCATTAGCCAAAACAACAGTCACTTTCTTTGTGAGGTTACACGCGAATCCTAAAATGTTTTACCTGTTTGGAAACTACAAACCGCTGCATTTATTTTTAAATTGTCGAATTAATTTAGCCGTGCAATAGCGAAAAAGCTATCGGCGACGCTAAACAACTATTGCCTCCTCAATACCACTGCCATCGCTACGCAATACCAGAATGCATAGCGCCAATGCGTACGTACTTCAGACTAAACTTCCCTCCCATTGGTCACATTTAAATTAACTTCATGTCAAAGCAAATTCTACAATACAGCTTAATATACAAAAATAAATAACTCTGGAAATGAGATAAGCCATTTTTGTTAATTCCATAGCAGCCAGCCCTTCTGCCAATTGGAAGAGCATTTAGTTAGCAGTGCGTAAGCGTTGGAACTGTGCATTTTGGAATTGCTTAGCGATGGGGATGGTGTTGAGGAGGCAATGATTGTTTTGCGCCACCAGGGGCTTTTTTATGTTATTGCATGGCTAAATTAATTCAACAATTTAAAACTAAATGCAGCCGTTTGATAGAGGAATTTTGTAGTTTTTAAAAAGGTAAAACATTTTAGGATTCGCGTGTAAACTCACAAAGAAACGCACTGTTGTATCGGCGAATGAAGAGATATTTTTCTATGCTCAAAAGCTGGTTTCATGAAATACGGTCACCGTTTCATATTTAAAGTAAACATTGCTTTTGTTGGGAGTTAAGTGGGGTGTTTGTTGTGTTGCTGGAACAATGCAAGTGAACAGTTAAAAACGAGACCTATTGGAAGAAGATTGGACTTATTGGACCTCAGTAGTGTTTGTTTGTAATGAAAAGTGCAATTTTTGTCCATGGAAAAATTGCCCCCCCCCCCCTTAAATTTTTTTATAATTGTTACTACATACCGTATTGGCTTGCATGTAAGCCACGCGCGTAGATAAGTCGCACCCACAAAGAAAAATACTGTACCCCCCCCCCCCCCAAAAAAAAAACATGCACGCAAGCCAAATGTTTTTTGCACAATTCATGACCTATAAAGATGTGAAAATGTTGATATTAACACCTTGGCTACCAATGACATATATATACGTCATGGTAAACTTCTGCCACAGCCCAAAAATGGCGTATATATACGTCGTGTAAAAAATTCAAACGCCAGCACTTTAGAGTGATAAAATCCAACAACAGTGGTCAAAAACTTACAATCCCGACCATTAGATGGCACCACCTTTCAGTTGCAGCCATCAGTGCGGGACGTATATATACGTCTTCGGGCATTGGGTATATCATGACGTATATATACGTCATTGGGCCCTAGATAGGTGCTTTCCATTTTGGATTTTTTCTGGTGTTGGCAAAACTTAGGTATTTATTATAAAATAACTCACTACAATGATTTTGTACGCACAGTTTCATTATTTAGTTAATTATCTTATGAAATACTGTAATGTGGATAAGGGTCGACCGATTGATCGGCATCGTCATCGGCGCCGATGGCATGAATTTTAAGGCATCGGCGAGCAATCGGCTTGCCGATGTATTGCCTCCTATAAATCGGCATTTACATCGGCCGCAACGAATATGAAGAAAAAAAACATCGGCATCGGCTGGCCAAACGAACTGTCTGCCGATGGAAAACCGATTGTTGTTATTTAGTATTTGAAACAAAACGAATTCCGTAGGCGCGCGGTCAACAACAAGCGGCGATCACTTCCGTGAAATAGGCCTAATTTGCGCGACTCTGTTTGCATGGGATCGTGTAACTCACGGTCACGGTACAAACAACGGTACAAACAACAAAATCCTCAGTAGCCGAAACATAGTTTAACGATTTAAAATGTTAATCCCTATACTATTGTATTTGTCTTTTAACGTAACCATTAACGATTTAATTTCAAACGAAAATGTTTGCCAGCCAGCGGTAGGCCAGCGGTAGCCAAAACGCAACGTTTAGAGGCAAAAATGTACGTCCGGTGCTGACGATCTGTGGAATTAAATCCACAAACGTGACCTTTGCACTTTAGATGGTAAGTGTTCCTCAGTAAATATCGAATTTGTGAAGTTGTTCACAGCCTCAGATCGCAGATTGGCTGTTGTTTAAATATTGTTTTCCTGTCTTTCCGACAGCCACTTGCTGGAGCGTTATGAGGCTTTGGCATATATTTAGCTCATTCAAAAACAAACAAATGCATTAAAAAACTGAATTGCTGACTATTTCAATCTTTGAAATAGTCAGCATTTCAGTTTTTTAATGCATTTGTTTAATAATACATTTATTTTACCCCTACAATAAAATATATTTGCATTTTTTTGCTAAAAAAATATTTCGGAAAAAAATATTTTAGTTCGTTCTTTTTGAGCGTCTACACGTACACGTGCTTCCCTGACATGTTTTAACTTACAACAAATTAAATGTATGTTGTTAGCTTTATGCCATAATTTATTTATTTATTTATTTTAAATTAATTTCTTTGAGCCTTAAAAGAAAATTAAAATTAAAAGAAAAAAAAGTTTTTTTTCCAAATTTTGTTCTAGCATCGTTAAGTAAGCCCTCAATGTGTAAGTTATTCTGGAGCAGCTGTTTGTACAGATGATTGTAATGCTCTAACTGGTTACTTTTTTATTTTTCAAATAAAATACGAAAATTTGTCAAGTTTCTGTTTACAGAAAATATCGGCAATCGCCAATCGGCATCGGCCGTTTGGTTAAGTCATGAAATTGGGAAAATATCAGCATCGGCCAGTCAGGAAGGTTAATAAATCGGCGCAAAATCGGCATCGGCTAATTAATAAGATTTAAAAATCGGCATAAAATCGGCATCGGTCAATCGGCTAAATTTTGCCATCGGTCGACCCTTAAATGTGGATTTAGTTAGAATAAAGGCCTATTTTACTGTGACATATATATCCGTCATTGGGCTGTGATTAGATCATCTTTAAAATACCCAATGACGTATATATACATCACAATATTTGAACATATTTTTGTAAGTCTTCACTTGTTGATAACGTCTACATAAAAAATAATTGCCAAAACATATAATCTTATTGTGTACACCTCTTGGGCTGTGGGTAGGAATTGGAAAAAAGCCCTCGGTAGCCAAGGTGTTAATTAATCAACAGACAGGCTCTTAATGTTGTAACTAAATACTGGACCTGTTAAAATTAAAAGTGAACAGCAATTTTTCGTATCCATTTGGAGGCCATGTTTCTTTAAAAATGTAAATTAAATGCTTTTATAATAATAATCAGTTTACACAGAAGGGCATGCCTATTACACTGGCCCTCAGAGTTAATCAATTAAAAGGAAACAGCAGACATGCGTTAGTAGGTTCGTTTCAGAAACTTGTTCAAAGGGCAAAGCGACAGACGTCGTTTAAAAATTAAGTTAAGGAGTGTACGCGAGTCATAGATGGGGCCGCCAAGTCAAAAAAAGGGAGGTTGACCGGAAGAAAACCCTTCAAAATCTGAAATGCCAAAATAAGGTCAGCCCGAAGGCGACGCAGCTCCAGAGGCTCAAGGCCGGAAAATTTGAGTCGTTCGTCAGCCGGTACAGACCTCAGGCCAGGCAGTTGTCAGGTGAAAGAATATTGGACCGACTCTAGGACATCGATATCCTGGAGTAAATGGGGGACCAAACCGGACTGGCGTACTCTAAAACTGGCGAACAAAGACTCAAAACAGCATGAATCTTAATTTCTCGGTTGTTAGAAGTAAAACATTTAAGTATTAAAACTAGTCTGTGAAAAGCAAGGGAAGAGATTTTGTTACAGTTTTAGAAATAATTCAGAATGGTTGAAGCTAGTGACTTGTACGTTGCACCATTGGAAAGCAGGCGAAAAATGGTTTAAAATGGTGTATTTGAACGTCAAAATCAGTCAATACTTAGTGAAATTATCGTCATGCCTGCATACAAGCAGCAGGTTGCTTTTTTGGACAAAAATATTTCGAAAAAAGTGTGGCTAATATATTCGAGCCAATACGGTAATGGTTGGTAGTGATGTTCGTGGGGCTAGTTTTTCTTCCCTGGCTGCTCGTATTTTGTGCCAAGCCCCTGTGGCTTGCGGGTCGATTGGAAGCCAGGAACGCTTTCCCGTTGAAATATAAAACCGGCAAGCGTTCCAGCTTCCAAGTGACTAATAACGAAAACTTCCAGCTAGCGATGTGCGATACTCGAAAAATTCGAGCCGAGCCAAGTATGAAACTTGTATTCGGCTCGCTGCTCGCGTTCATACACGAAAAACTTGCATGTGGCGAAAATGCGATAACTTCGTCAATTTTTGACCAATTTTGACATTCCAATATACCAAATCGATCGCCTAGACGAGAGCTTTCCAGTGGTGCAGATTAAAAGTCAATAACTGAAACCATTTTCAAGTTATATCCTTAAAACCATGAACCACACAAGTCAGCTAAGCACCATCTTTATTCTTATTATTCTTAACAAATTAAAGATAAACTAGCAAACAAAACTTTTCCATCAAATACTCGAACTCGGTTCGATACTCGATTCTTCTGTTGCAAACTCGGCTCGGCTCGAATTAAAATTTTTCTACTCGCACATCCCTACTTCCAGCCAATCACAATAAAACTAAAAAAAAAAAATAGGGGGGAATGGAGCCCAGGAAACACTGACACAGGTTTCATTCTCTTACTTCCAGTGGGAAAGAAGTTACAGTATTTTTCCTACAAGTCAGTTACAAGCCCTTAGTGTAAATATAAACGATGCAACGGATCGTATCTACAACAGATCGTAGTCACCCCCTCCCCCCGGGGTGAATAAACCTTCAGGTGTAGTACCTTGCTCAGATGTGCGTTTTCTAAGCATCAGCCGTGTTGATGGCAATGGAGAAGGCTCGTAACACTCAACAAGTGAGGCCAACAAAAAGAATGAATATTAAATTTATTACCAACACATACCTGAATGTCTGTATCATCTGCAACATGTAGGTTCGAATCTTGTACTTCTTGTAACGAGCCGTGATGAGCCTGATAGCTCGCATTCTTTTTACATGTCGCCTAGCTAATGTGCCTCTCAACACCTGCAAGGATACAAAGCGCAATAAAATAAGGTAAAAATGAAAATTAATGCCTGTGGGTCAGGAGCATGCATGTGGACCTAGCATGAACATACGTGAGGTTCTCTCCTTTAGCTCGATCATTATTGACCACCACACCTACACTTTCTACGAGACTAGTCCCACCATCCAAATACACCCTTGTTAAACAGACTTCAGGCCACCATTGACAACGATTTTTTCCTCCTACAGCTACAATAACACGTTGAGTGCACCTGACGAGTAAGTCATCATATACACTGGCCTATTCAATGCTTGTTTTCTAACGGCGGGACATAGCTACAGCTAATCTAAAGGTATTATTGGGTCATTCGTAATGTTTTATATTTGAAGTGGAAATCGTTTTTGCAGTGCTAAACACTATCACAAGATGCCAGCATGTGTCACATAGTGATAAGTGTGATTTTCGTGGCAGACGCGCTTGCTCAGTAGATAACGTCGTGCACACCTTTAGTCTCGTAAACACTGTAAGGAAGCACAATGTTGTTTTCAATTGTTTTATAACAAAGTTTTATCATAAATGGTCTTCTAAACAATGTATAAGAGAACAATAAATAATACTACGAAAGCTTCAATGATGTCAAGTAAATGCAATGTCGAGTAAACACGTCATGTGGTACAGATAAGCTCCATTCAGAAGCTCTAGCGGTTCTAGTGTTACTAATACGATCCAGCCCACATGACGAATTAACTCGTCCTTATATTTAGGTTTTTAGGAAATAATGCCCTTAAACGGCACCAATTTTATATTATCTGTAAGAATCCAAACATAATAAATAATCAACATAGGAGGCCTAGTACAAAAAGAAAAGAAAAATTGGGCCAGGTGGTACGTTCAACAAATGAACTTGGGCACTCAACGTGTTAACATGGTGGTCAGACATATACATCACTAAGTGTTTTAGGTCGTGGCATACCGCCTGTCACTGGTGCCTGCAAGGTGGAGTTTTGCAACCCACTCTTTTACAAAAACAGAATCAAGAAACCATTTTGATTGTGGCAAATGGACACAATCAAAATGGTTTCTTGATTCTGTTTTTGTTTTAAATTCTCCACATTCATCCATCTAGAATTCAAAATACTTAACATTAATTTCATAAGGTTGAATGTGTTAAGTTTTCCATGCTTCCCAAATGAAGTTAACTCGCTGCTATAGTTAAACCTCATTAAAATTAAATTATACCTTTTACAACGATAAACCTGTTACAAAAGTGCTATTTTCGATTGACTGATTGATTTTGTTCAAGGAGTGGTAATCCTGCCCTCATTTTCTACCCAATTAACTAAACCACACACCACAACTGTTTGTCGTAATGCACCTATCGCGTGAATGGGCTAGTCCACTCGACGGCCGAAGGTCCACTATTTTTGTTCTTCAGTGGCTAACTCATAATGACATGACGGCAAACAGCCATGGCTCGTGGTTTACTGTATTATCAAACACTAAGAGCTCATATCCACAAATATGCACTAAGAACTAATATTAAACAAGTGACAAGCAACAAAGCGTGCTAAAGTCATTGTTTATAATGATAATGCTGACCCGGACATAATACTCTATTTCCACAGACCCGTGGACTACCATTATATAGGTTCCGTTGATGCGATCATGTAGGGGCACGGTTGAACTCGCTTTGTGTGCGAAGTGAACCTTTACTGTTGGCAAAACAGAAAATTTAGAAGCATTCTCGAGTCATTCTATCACTGGCTTGACTCAAGACATCTACGGACACACAAGACAACAATTCCTAGTGAATTACGCGTGAGGACGACCACGACGAGCTTCTACAGCTTCAGAAAGGGCTGAACATTGGACCAATCCATCTAGCAGTTACCCTATGAATGCTATAAACCTCCTCACCCTTCAGTACAACGATCTTATTTTCACCTACGAGTGCCTTATACCAACAGTAGGACAGAGCCAATTTAACCTTTGTGCAGCATTCCTACCATAGTATGATGTCTACTGCAAGAAAGCACCCACTTAACGTAGGGATAGCAGTATAAGACAATGATCATCTCATTTTTGTTGCCACGTATTTTCTACTCATTAGTGCATCTACGACTCAGAAACACTTACCTAAGTGCCAAAATATCTTGTATAGTCAAATATCTCTAATTTCTAATTATATCTCCATTCTGTAGGCTATTGCCATCACAAGGCGTTTGTTTGCACCACCTACACTGAAATACGAACTCCAGCTTTTACAAACGGCACCATCTTTGGTCGCATATAACGCATGCGCATGAAACGATGTACTTTTGATGTAGCCTACGCAGCGCATGAAACAATGCATTTTCGATGTACGCATGTGCATGAAACGATGTACTTTGCCCCAAGAAACGATGTACTTTTGATTTGTGCTGGAACTTACAGTTATTTTTCGAGTGTAACAAACATAAAATTTTAAAACATAAATTCGTCTTGCTAGAACTACAAGCCTCATACTGCGCAATTCTGTAAAGTCTTGCCGTTAAGAACTTATGACCTTCAAGTAGGCCCTTGGACGTTAGCTTATACATCAATGTAGCCCTAAAGTGATGCAGTCGACTTTTCGTTTGCTTCTCTGTCTGCTGTCTGTGAAACAATTAGTTCCTTAAAAAAGTCGTCACTGTACTGAGCCTAACAGCTTCAAACTAAACTATGTAATCATCTACCCAGAATAATACTCGTGCACTAGTACAAAGTATAATATTGGGGTTAAGTGTCAGTGGAGCTCACGCTAGCTGCCTGAAGAATCAGATATGGTTGAAGAATAAAAAGGGGACGCTGGTAAAGTCACTGAAGACCAGGGTGGTGTGAAAGACTACCAAACTCCTTCAGTGGCTATGGGATCTATTCTAGCCAATTCAGAACATTATTTCGGCCACTGAGTGTCCCAGATTCCCAGATGACTCTCCAGCTTGCCCTCCCTTCACCAGACGTCTTTCTTCTTCAAAATACCTAGTACTGTTCAAAATTGAACTACATGGTTCATCTACACAAGCAGTTTGCTTCAGAGACATATGGCTATAAGAAATTAATTAATTAAAAAAATAACCAGTGGACTTTCTTCGATCCCTGGGGTCAAGCGTGTTACTTCCTGCCAAGTCTAATGAAACAAAGCATGAATGAGACACCATACGCTGTAAGCTCATTAATGAGTTACGATTTAGAGTAAGTTAAGAGTAGTATAAAGGAGTAAACAAATTATTTTATTACGAAGTTAAAACAATTACCTTCTGCAAGAATACGACGATGCCAGGAATGAGCTTGGTTCGTTGGCTTTCCAATCCAAATAACGTTTGGGGGGACCTGACAAAGATTTTCGTTTTACCGAAGACTACGTCTGGTCCAAATCCTTGTTCTTCTAGTAAGATGCGAACTCCATCTTTGTCAGTGCCACCATGGAAATTAGGCCAAGTATACTTAGAAATCATTTTGTACCTGTAGGTTGATTGGGACAAGTGTTCAATTAAACGCATTCAAAACAAGCAAACAGGTTTCATGAAGTTAAAAACCATTCAAACTCACCTACGTAGAAACCTATCGTAAACTTGTCTGTAAGCAAAGCCAGCTCGCCGCACACGAAGGTTTTCAATCAACCCTAGGTAAGAAACTTGATGCGTAACTCGTTCATCGTCAAACAAAACGGGGGATTTCTGTTCATTGGGCTTGATACACCGTACGTAATAAGGTTCCTTTGAAAGTAATCCAAAAGCAATTTTGCATTAATAAATAATAAGGTCTAGCCCCAAAAGGGAGCAAAAAATACCAAGCTCATTTTTAGTTTAAGTAGTCTAGTTTACCTTTGATGCAAGATTTTTCACAAGTTCGACCATTGAAGTCTTGAACAGAGTTCCAGCTGTCAACGGACGTTTTGTTACCTAGAAATAATAAAATTCAATTGTTAAGGCTATCTGTTAACCGTGGTTGATAAAGATGACTAAGAAAACGAGATAAAATGTAAAAATTTGAAATAAAGGTACATTTTTTTTCTGGCTTTACCAGGTTTATGGTGCATTTATTAATGGGACAAAATTATGAGAGCAAAAGTTTCATGAGTACTCGTCGTGACCTAATGCTTCTTTCTTCAATATTCATTTTTTGTCTTGTCTTTTCTTTTTGCAAAATAACTTTGAGAACTACGGTACTTTATGAAAGTGGTTTGTCACCAAATGAAAGTCATCAGCATTCAGTGCCATCTAGTTATATCTAGCGCTTGTTCACAGCAAGCAAAGCCATATGCGTCCTTAATTAGGGAGTAAAAGTTTGCTTCTGGCTTGTGCACCTGGGAGCTAGTTATAAAGGTTAAAAATATTACTATCAGTAGCTGGCGGCCATGGCAGAATATAAAAAATCAACAGTGGCACTAATATCGTTAACCTTTAAAGCTTGCTTCCCAGGTACCAAATTTTTATTCAGTATTTTTGTTGTGTTTAAAAGATATTTCTTTGTGCATCCTATGCTTGCTGAGAGCAAGTGCTAAAGAAAACTAAATGACTCTAGATGGCGTCAGATGTTGCAAACTTTCTTTCGGTGGCAACCTGACTTTAAGCTGCTAATCTGAAATTATTCCAATTTCTTTAGTCCATCTAGCAATTCTCAGTGACTTGCCGTAAAATTAACATCAAACAACTGTTGAGCTCATGTTTAAATTTCCTGTAGCTGTGTTGGCTTTATCAACGATAGCTGCTAACTTAAGGTCAGTGGCTTTTTTTGCTAAGCAAGCCAACATCTTGTCAGTTTGGTTTGACAGGTTGTCGATTGTTGTAGTTCTCCAGGGATGACCACAGTTTGAAAATAATTTATTCCCTCTTCATCACTGGTTGCCTGTAGTAAGTAGTAGCCTATATCTGACACATGCGTTAGTTTCTGGGATTGCGCAGCGGTCGTGTTTCGTCCAGTGTAACGATTATTGTGTCTTGCTTCCACATCGGCCAATTCGACAAAAATAAGTTCTTTGGCTCTCGTATTCTCATGGGCTCTTTAACAGTTCGCTGACAGACCCACTAGCGGCTGTTTTGGAAGCACACCGCCTTTGCGATACACGAAACACACTACATCATGGATGAAAACTGAAACGTTGGGAGGTCCGTACAGAAACATCCACACAAAGCTCGTATCAATCTTTACTTAGATTGAAAAAAGAACAATTAGTAAAAAATTTTCAGTTTTGCAGCTTGGTGAGCAAGAGTGAAGATCTAAAGCCATGAAAAAACATCAATTTACCAGGGCCACCTGGATGAAATTGGTTTTTATTGCCAGAATGGTAAACCCATGCAAAGTTAATTGTTTGGTTTACAGGCACGTGCGGGTGCCTAGAATTATCGCGGGTCAAAGTTTTTTATCTCAATTTTGGTCCACCCGCAAAAAAATCATATTTCCGCCAAATTGTGACCGTTTTTGACATTCCAGTATACCATTTTAACCGGCTCGAAACGAGCTTTTCAATGGTACCGATTTCAAGCCTTTATCTCAAAACACTAAGAAGTTATTTGGCAAAAACTAAAATATTTTTAATATACTAGATGACATAAATAACATATTAGCAGAATATTATTACTTTCTTAGTCTGACTGCAAGCTCTTTCAGTCTTGAGCTTGGTACACATCAAAGAAATGTGGTCAGTTAAATAAAATGCCTGTTTGCCTGGTGCTTCAGTTTGCAACCTCGCCTGTTTGCCTGGTGCTTCAGTTTGCAACCTCGCCTGTAAACCAAATAATGTTTTATGGATGGCCTAAAGAGCAGAGGAAAACACTACCCAATCATGTTTATATTGGGATGATTGTGGTTGTGGCAGGGAAGCCGGTCACTTGTGGCTGAAGGAATAAAGGGCTTTTTTCGTGAGTATGTAAACCCTTTCTTTGGAAAGAGGTTCAGTCGAAGGTTTGGCATGGGTAGACGGAAGCGGACTAGGCAACCGACGTGACGAATGGGAAGATAGGTCTAATGAACCGTCTGTTGAACGAGAAGTCAGTCTTTTAGCAGTAGCTTTAACTTGTAGTTTAAGATGAGCAATAGGCCTTCTTAGCTTGAAATAATTCTGATTGGAGCAACTGCAAATCTGACGACGGTCGCGTTTGTCCACAAGAAATAGGGAACGCTGTGGTCGTGTCTAATGTTGCTTTATCGGCCGTTGCAAGTCCGACCAGCGAAGGGTGGGTTGGGCGAACGAAACGATCCACAGATGACCGCGGGCAGGCTGCTGAAAGGTGAAGAAGCCTGGAACGGGAGGTGACAAAACGTCCACTAAAGGTTCAGCAGTGGACAGGGGGTGGTGCGGCTACCCGGACCAATCCCTCCCGCGGCGTGCCTTTAGCACGAAGCATAACGAATGGAAAAGGGGAAGGGAAGAGAAGAACGGAACGCAGTCTCTGAACACGTTATTTTAACCCTTCCTCGAGGAGTGAGAAACAGCACGTCCAAACAGGTCGAGACGCAGAGAAAAAAGATGATATACGGTCGCCTACGGCTCTTTTATAGACACGGAGGATGCGCAGGGGGTAGCGAGGCTAGTGGACTCTGGTGGCGGACTCCGGAACTTTAACCTCTGGATGAAACAGCATAGGAGATAGAGAATGCAATGAATTCCAGGGAATGGATATGTCGCCGGCAAATATAAAAAAAATTTCCTTTCTCGAGTATTTTTCAAACCAAAAAAGTCACCAGAGCCCAGGCTGTTTATCTTTAATTAAGTTATAAAACAGGCATTGACTTCTGCAAGTTTCTATCAAGATAGCTCTGATTCTAAGGATAAGTTTATATTTAACTTAAATGAAGTTAACTCTAATGAGAAATCCTTACATGTAACGCAAATAGTTCAAAATAGACAATTTGCACGTCATTTTCTTTAATTGGCTTAAAAAAATAAGTACCGAATAAGAGCTTTCATAGTAAAAATAAAAGATTAGGCAAGTTGAAAAAAACGGGTAACCATTTATCACAGTGGAGTTTAGAAGATATTACACTGACGAAAATTACACAAATCCACCTTAGGAGAACACCAACTGTCTGTCTACAGTTGTGTATTGTTGAATTTTCGGCGACTTTCTTTCGACGTCTCAGCACATTCATGTGGAAAAAGATATGAAAAGTTACATCACTGCTTCATTTGAAAACCACTATTTCGTTTCCACCATACTGATCGTGCTCATGCATTGAATCTGGATACCCCATTTTCTGTCTAGGTCGGTGCCAAGTTCTGGCACTGTGCATCTCAGTGGGGTTGGCCAAATTCATGAGAGGCAACTCTTTCCACTTGTGTCCATCAGTGGCAAGAGATTGCAAGGTTCTAAAGTGATTGTCACTTGAGGTATTGGATTTGAGTACAATCGTCGTTTAACACCAATCGATTTTGTCATTTGTCTGCCTTGCGTGCTCAGCCACTCCATTATTTTGATTTCTGTTGACACTGACAACTTCATTAGCATGTTCTTTGATTCGCACTGAAAGCTGCCTCCTTGCTTCTCCTATGTGCATTCGATGCAAGGGATTCTGTAAAGAACACCTTGTCGAGTAAATGGCGGGAGAGAGAGTGGGTGAAGAGGGGGTGCATGGGGCTCTACTGCAGGAGACAGTGGGGGAGGAGATTTTATTCTTCAATAAGATTAGGAAGGGCCTGAGAAATAGAAATAGGCTCTCTTTTTTGAACGGCCTAACTATTCTTTTTCAGTTTTTACTCAATAAATAACAAAATTTATAACATGACTCAAGCTTCAGACTAGGGATGTGCGATACTCGAAAAATTTGAGCCGAGCCGAGTATGCAACTTGTAGTCGAACTAAGACTCGTCGCTTGTATCCATACTCGAAAAACTCGAATCCGGTGAAAATGCAATAACTTCGCCAATTTTTGACCAATTTTGACATTCCAATACATCAAATGCATCGTCTCGAAGAGAGCTTTCCAGTGGTGAAAATTAAAAGTCACTGGCTCTAACCATTTTAAAGTTTTATCCTAAAAAACTGGAAAACCAGTTGTACACGTTGACTGACACAATCTGTTAAGCAGCATTTTAGTTATTATTACACTGACAAATTAAAAGGACACTTGCAAAATAAGTGTCGTCACCAAATACTCAAACTTGGTTCGATACTAGATTCTTCTGTTGCAATCTCGACTCGGCTTGACTCGAATAAAAATTATTCTACTAGCACTTGAGAACGCTCATAAAAAAATTAAAAACATGTACTGGAAAGTCAAAAGCGGCCCACAATTGAAAAATTAGGGAATTTGGTAATGCAGGCCAAACCTATTGGCATAAAACAGCATTTAAACTTAGTTGAACAAAAGAATACAGGTGCAACAATGTTACCTGAGTGACTAGTTGTGCACCATCGGTCCACATAGATTTGATCAACTGGTCAGAACTGAAACAGCCATAATAACCATAATGAATAAAACTTTCAAGTAGATTAAAATTACATAAGATTCTTAAAGTAACAAACGTCCGAATAAGGAATTTAGCTTTAAAAACAAAATTTTTTAACCATTTGGCTGGCCATTTTCTCTATTCATATGGTGAACGCACCTCTGCATACAAGTCGTCGCAGTATCCAGCAATCGTTCAGTGCACAAACAGGTTTTGGAACACAAGGTTTTACACGCACTGTTTTTTTTTTTTCTTAAAAGGAACCTACTTTGGTAGCCTCGGTTGTTCGCTATAAACAGAGCCCATTGTATCAGTGAATTTCTAAAATTGGACGAAATTCTTCTACCGTAGAGAATCTATAAAAGCTTGATCTTTTGACATTTATATTTTTACCGTTCAGGAGTGCGACTTTTTCTACAAAAATAAAAAAGTCAAATAATAAAAGAAGCTTCAACATTTAATGTAACCAGTGTGAATTAAATGCCAAACACACAGCTTTCTATCACCCAAAAAAATGTTTAACTCTTAGTTTTGTTTTGATGTTGTAGCTTACACACCAAGCAAATATTTCCAAAATATGTGTTGTGTAAATACACAATCACCATGTAGTGTCTTGTGCCTTACAAGCACCTTTCTCTACAGAAATTTCCACAGTATCAATAAATTTTTGCATTCAACAAACTTGACGATATCTTTAACTAACCATTATTATTATTATGACAGTCGACTCTCTATTATATAAACTAACTGGGACAATAGCATTTACAAGATAATAGCATTTACCAGAGAAACAAGAAATCACACTTTTAGTTGAGTGGAATTTCATGCTTGGGAACTGTGCTTTATGTTGCGAGAGGATTACTAGAAGCTTTTGGAGCCAACTGCTTCCAGAAATGGAGATAAACATTACTGATTTTTCGTTCTTGTCTGGTAACGCCTAAAATGCCACAGAAACATTTAATTTTGCTCAGTGTTAAACGTATCGCAGTTGTTAAACATTTCTGACGCTAGCAAGTCGATGGAAGGCAGGGTGATGGCTGTTTAAATGTTTACGCAAGAACTTTTACTCTGGCTGCTATTGCTAAGCCACCTTTGTAATGACGTTTTGCCCTTTTTTCTTTTGATGTCTTAATCAAGCTCGTGTTGTGGGAATGGTGAGGAGTATTTTCTTGTATTATAATTAGAGATACACCGGTGTTGGCATCGGAAATCTGCCTTTTTTGGCTACATCGGTCATCGGAACATCGGCATCGGTTTTAGGCAGCAAATGTTAAAACATCGGAAATCCACGAATTTACAAACCATTTTGTGACAGATGTGCTTACAACTAATTTCTTGGGAGTTAAATTTCAGGCCTACAGAAATTCTTCATTTTATTTCTGAAATTCTCTTACTTATTTTTAACTCAATGAAAAATGTAACTTAGTTTCATTTTACTTTCTTAAACATCGGACCATAAGTTATCGGAATCGGATATCGGCGGATGTTTTTTCAACATTGGAATCGGACATCAGAATCGGCATTTGACCACATCGGTGCATCCCAAATTATAATGCGAAAAATGTCGTTGCAGAACATACGGAGATAAGGTGTGTCTCCGACTTGTTGAATTTTCGATTTGTATTATAATAAAGAAACAAGAGTTATTAAAAATGCTCGCAGAATCTGGGCTAATTAGCAGCACAAAATGTCGTGAATGTGGGATAAACAATTTTGTGGAATTTACTTTTTTTTTTTTAATTTGTCTAGAATGAATACAGTACAATGTGGCTTTTTTTTTTATCCTCACACAAGTCCAATACTGTATTATAAAGTTAATTATAGTAGTCAGTAGTCACATTAACTTTGTAATGCTATGTCAAGAAGGCCAACTGTGGAGTGATTTTTATTTGATCTGGTCTCGCCTGCTCTTTTTCGAATGACGAAGTGTACCAACCTGCTATACAGCAATCTCTTGAAGTCTTGAAACAACAAGTCTTTGTTCTTGTCAAGGAAGCCAATAATACAGTAAGTCACATCACCAGCATAATGCTTGATTTTGAAATTTTTATGCAATTCAAGCGTCTTGTCAAGGTGAGCCACCTGCATAAAAAAACGAACATTAGTAGTACTACGCAGACTGTAACTAGAAACTACTATTTAGGCATCCTGGCCCCTCTTTACCTGAACAAAGGACTGAAAACTAAAAGTCTAAAATCATTTCTCAGATTTTTGGTCAAGCAAGACGGTATACGTTAATTAGGGAAGAGAGTGTTGGTCATTTCTAAGGTTGTACCGATCCGATACAGATAATGATAGTGATATCACATGATATTAGGGTTGTAAAAATCGCCAAAATTTGCTAAACGGTAATCGTCAAACATAATCCGGGCGATTAGCGATTAATCGTTGTTTTCTAGCAATTTAGACCACAATAAAAAAAAAAATTCTTTCCGCTGTGCAAATTGTTCACAAAAAATAAACGCTCGTCTAGTTTTAACATTCAATGTTTTGACGTTCAGAATTTTTTTAGTAATGAAAACGTAAAACGATGGTCCGAATTATATTTCTGCTCAGATAGAGCGATTTTTTTTCTATCACCCGTGGAGTGAGGTAGCCTACTAACCAAATTTTTATTCTTGCGTAAACTATTGGACACGATAATTTCAAAATTACTACTCGCACGCAATACATATTCATTAATGTGCACAGAAAAAATCAGCTAAATGGCTTTAAAAGTTTTGGAGAAGCATTTTTTTTTTAGATAACGGGCTTTAACGAACTAAAATTGAAAATCTCCGTGTTGGGAAAATGCGTCCGTAAGTCGGCATTAGTTAGGCTAAAAGTCATTGTTCCCACCTGATAAGCGATAGTGTGAAGGTTTATAGGCTCCCTTTCCGATTTAGTTGTACATCGCAGCTGCTGTTTTAATTTTTTAATGTTATGAAACATTATCTTTCTCGTGATTTTCTACGACGAACTGAACCACTAATCTTGACTGAACACAAGCGCTCACGTGAAATCCAAAGCGAGCGACGGCGGACAGGTTGAACTCACGCATTAGCCAATGAGAGCGCGCCAAGTCGGTCACGTGGTGCCAACTGGCCAATGAGAGAACGCGATCTTCAAATGCCTTGGAAAGCTAGCTTGAACAGCCAGAAACGACCTATTACAATATGCCTGATTGGCCAACGCCAAATGGCCACCGAGAAATCATGTTGAAAGGCCTGGGGAATTACCACTTTCCAAAGAATCCAAGATAGCGGCACCCAGTCAAATGGTTCGTCCGGTACCGCTGATCGAAAATGACCAATTTTCGGCTTTCTAGTTTAAAAAAAAAGAATGACACTGACATTTTCGCAGTTTTTAGTGAGACTACACTCAACTAAAATGCTTTTCATAAAATTACAGACATCGGTAACAACGTTTTGTCTACAGAAATCGACGCACAACATAGCGAATTTCAGCTTTTCTCGTGTCGATTTTTTGGCCGAAAATAGTATTTTTCGACCCGTAGTTCCTTGTAAAAGCTTCGACGTTGTTACTCTATTTGAGCCACATCGTTGCTGACGTATATAAGCGTTCATATTGCTTAAAGGGAGGGTTTACAAAAAAAAAACCGATTAGTATTAATCGCAAATCACTAAACGTTTAAACGTTTTTCGACGATTAAACGTTTAAACGTTTAATCGTTACAACCCTACATGATATCCATTTAAACGATACTGATCTCACTTAAAATGAAACTTTGTATTGCGCTTTTCCGGAATCGTGGTAGTCTGAAGACAGTGAACATGGATAGCCGATACCGATTCTGTTCAGGATTAGACTGCATGTGGCGATTCCATTACCTGAAGAGTGGCACACAGCAGATCAAGCAGAAACACGAAAAGTTCTCATCAGTAGTGTGTTGTCTGTAAAAGGAATCACTAAGAAATACCCATTCCGATCTGATACACAGATTATCTACAGATTTACCGATACAGTATCTGTACCAGCACAGCCTTAATAATTTCTTTTGTTTTGCTCTCTTGTTGCCTGAAAAGGCATAAAGAAAAAATAAGGCAATTTACACTTATTATAATAACCAAACCTATTTTAACTAACAAATACATACAGAACATTAAAGTCCATTGTGTACAGCATTTTATACAATACGAAAATAAAGAATTTACCAATTACCAATTTTAGTATTATTTCTTACCACTACCATAAATCACAGAGTTAAGGTCCTATATAGTCCCTGAAGCCGCGCCTTTAGCTACCACATCGATTTTTTTTTAGCGAGCCGAGAAGACGCAGTAAACAGAAGCTACAGCTGAAGCCTAGCCTAGTCGTCAAAATATTTGTAGCTTAAGCTGAAAATTGTCAGTATTGTGGGTGAAAACAATGTTGTTTTCTTCACAGTTTGTATAGAATGTATTCTTTATACTTGGCCAAAATCTTAACGTACTGCACAAAACCGTAGACCGTCCTATTGTTTCACCAAAATTTTGAGTTCTGTTGTATCATACGACTCTTCTTTATCACACAAGCCTAGGTATTTCTTTTACTAGCGGCACGGATAAGAAAAGAGAAAGAAATGCTTTCTGCCAAAGCGCGTAGCTCCCCCTTTCCTTCATTTTTAGCTTGTACGAAACGTGCACGCGGATTCTATAAAATTTCAACGACAACCAATACACACACGAAGAGCAGGTTGTAACTGTGCATGAACAAATTAACAGAAGAGCGGCAAACGAAATGTATGTATTTTCTACGTAAAAAACATTGAGAAAATTGAGAAATTATCGTACTTAATTGTAGCAAAACCTGACAAATACTTCCTGACTTCAAGGAAGTAACTTCAGGTTCAGTACAAGGCCGACTTTGCTTAAAGAACAATGGGAACAAAGGGCGTTAACATGGGTCTAGACTAAATCGTACTTTTTTTTTTTTAAATATCGACATGGCTGTTAACTTGTTTGAAAAAAACTGCTGAGTTTTCCTTTGAATTGCAGCTAACATATTTTATATCTTGTAACCAAAAAATGGCCCAGCCATTCATTCAAGAAGCCAAGGCAAGTTTCGTCCACCTAGGATATCCTACACACCACATCAATAGACATCAAAGCTGCCTCTAACAAACTCGAGGTGGAACACACATTACAAGATTGTCAACCCCCAACCCAGACTCGGCTTCATCCAAGGTATAAGCTAGCCAGTCTTAGTAAACGTGATTACCATTGCTTTACCCCAGCAACATAAAAAAAAAAACAACTGCAACACAGGGACACACGATGAGAGGCTTGCAAAAACATCTCGCTGGATTGGGGCACAACTAGGCCGCCTGAGGAAACCCAACCACAACCAACACCCACCATACGTGATTAGAATCCAAGGCATATCACCAGCCACACTTACAACACTAGTCAAACCAATGAAACTCGAACCAATTGGTTCAAACCAATGAAACTCAAAACAACGAAGAAACCAGAGAGCAGGAGACCCCAATCACCAAGCAAGTGAGCTTCAAACCTAACCGAAGCTAAATGGTAACCACCAAGAGAGGTGTATATAATCCCCTACAAAGAGTGCTAGTACATATATGCGGGAGAAAACCGCACGGTTGGACACCCAAGTTTGAATTTTGGACCATATTACAGCCACCTGGCCAGGACGTCCAAGAATGGAATAAACGCACACCACAAACGTGATAGTGTGCAACGTGAAAGTGTCTTAACACCTTCAAAGACAATTACTTACATTCAACTGAATGCATCACAATCCAGCTGATTGAGAAACAACCTCCAGCCTGCCCTACAATCCACAAACTCGTACACCCGAAAATTCAGAATTTGCTAACAACAGATGGAAAACCTTCACCCACATTGCGCCATCTATAATTTGTTAAGATCAGTGGTTCAGAGCAGCACATTTGAAAACATCAACAGTAAGCAGCTTGGGTGTGAATCTGAAGGCCAACAAACAAGGTGACTTACCAAAAATGGCACGCTAGGCATTCGCATCCTGACAAACGCCGTTGTCCAAATAATTTAATTAAAGTTTGTCGAAAATTTGCTGTAAACTAACTTAAAAATGTACGATGTGCGTGTTTATATAACTACTTCTACTAAAACACCTCCAAAGATGAGAGCCAAATGAAAGCTAATTAAATTACAGTTTGAACCTTCGAATAAGTGAAAAACGACTCTGAAAATTGTTTCATATTGTCATAATTTGATCACTCCTTCCTATTCAAGGATATTAATATGCTGTACCGGTATCAGTTTTTTTCCAACCGCTACCGATACCACAAAAAAAAAACATGAAGTTGTGTACCCAGGGCCGTCTACAGGAATGCCTGAGTGCAGGACAAAAAAAATTTTCTGGGCCATTTGTTTGTGGGAGGAGGGAGAGGACGGCAACGGAAGGTGAACAAAAGTATGGCAAATATTCCCTTTTTTTTGTTGTTGTATTGTACGAAGGCAGAGAAGTCAACTCTGTATATTTTTATTCTAGATGTATGAAACTACCGACTTCTGACTACTCTGTCTTGATTACTTTTCACGTATTTGGACTTTGCCTGGCCACATTTTTCCTGGACCACGGCAAATTGCCCTCCCTTCCTCGCCTTGTCGACGGCCCTGCATGGACGTTTCACATTCAATCAACAGTTCCATAAGAGTTATTTACCTTCCGACTAGAATAATGCTGATGATTGGCCAACTTATTGTCCATGGCTTCTAACAAGAGCTGCAAAAAATACGTACAGGAATTAAAACAAACAACAATTTATTTCTTAAATACCTTGTGATATTCATGGCCATTACTATTTACCTCGTCCGTAACTTTTCCAACGTTTAAACAGGCTTCGTCCATAATGGCAATTATTCCTTTGTGTTGCTGTTCCACAAGATCACAAATGATCTGATTGTTGAAATAGTCAATCTAATAAACAAAAAAATGCATCACATAATACTGTATTTGTTTGAGTTATATATATCTTACTGTGGATGACAATGCTGTAAACTTCGTAAACACATTTTCGTGGGTATTTATCAAAACTGTCCCAATTTTCGAAAAACCACTTGCATTATTGTCGCCGTTTGGCTCAAGGAATTGGGCGTCAACAGACTCATAAGAGAGCTTTTGAATGGCGCTATCTGACATATGTAGCTTAAGTCTCCTTAAGTTACTGAATTTAGCAAAAACCAATACTAAAGCCCATTCCTTAGATCACAAAGCTGGTAGCTATCCTCTTCAATGATAAATATTAAGCTAGGAGCAAACCAAAAAATTTCATTCGTGACCTTTAGGCCATGCAAAGTTAATTGTTTAGTTTACAGGTGCGTGTGAGTGCCTTAAATTAGCACGGGTCAAAATTTTTTATCTGAATCTTCGTCCACCTGCTAAAAATGATATTTTCGTCAAATTTTGACCGTTTTTGACATTCCAGTACACCATTTTCACCGGCTCGAAAAACTTTCTCGCCAATGGTGCAAACTTCTAGCCTCTAGCTCAAGCCACTAAGAAGTTGTTTGGCAAGAACTAAAATAATTCCAATACTAAGTCACATAATTTACACATTAGCAGAATATTATTCTTTTTCAGGCTGACTGCATACTCTTTCAGCTTTGAGCTAGGTAAGTGTAAAAGAAATGTGGTCAGTTAAATAAAATAAAATACCTGGTTGCCTGGTGCATCAATTTGCTACCTCACCCATACACCAAACAATTTTTTTTTTGCATGGCCTTATTTTCAGTTTATTTGGACCTTACTTTTCTAAGGTATCAGCTTGGCCAAGGCTGTTGGCATTCCCATCAGAACCAAAAACATGTGTATCCCTACATATCTGCTAGTACCACTGGGGCTAAAACCAAGGCTTTAGTTTTAAACATCAATCTAGATGCTTAAAATTAAATATGTCAGGACTCAGAATCGTTTACAGTCGAACAGTTACAGGGTGTATTCTGGTGACAATTACAGGGTGTAATCAACCTACTACCTGTCTGTGTAAGTATGGTATGTTAATAAAACACAAACTGTCTTTTCGAAAATACCGTTAAATCGACAATTTTACTTTGGTCGAAGTTCATATTAAAAACTGTCACTTACGCAAAACCAAAAATCATCTCCCAAGTTCCACAATTCAAACTTGCAAATTTTTGACAATCTGTAGGCCTACTGAAAGTTTTCTTCAGGCAAGAGTCATGAGACTTGCACAACAACAATCACCAACGAACTTTCCCAAGTCCACTACATTCAAATTTCCCTCCCCTCTCGACTACATTTGAATGCAGTGGACTTAGGAAAGTTCGTTGGTGGTTGTTGTTGTGCAAGTCTCATGACTCTTGCCTGAAGAAAACTTTCAGTAGCCCTACAGATAGTCAAAAATTTGCAAGTTTGAATTGTGGAACTTGGAGACGATTTTTGGTTTTGCGTAAGTGACTGTCTTTAAACTGTCTTTTCACAGTAGTGTTTCTTTTTTTTTAATACAGTTGTGTACTTTCACAAAAAAAAAAACCAATTAGGTTGGGATGTCCTCTTTAAACAAAGCACCCATTAGAACAGAGGCACCTTATTCTATCTTATTCTATGGAGGGCTTTGCAAACATATTCACATGTGTAAATATTTTGTGAGGATACAGTCAGCACTTACATTTTCCCACTGAATTCCTTCTCGTCTGTATTCTTCTTGCTCCTGTTTTAAAACTAACTCAATAAAAAGTTGCTGTAACTTTTCATTGCAGTAGTTGATGCAAAATTGCTCAAAACTAAAACAAGAGATCAAAACAAAGAAGTAAGTTATTTTTCCAAAACAAGCAAACTTTTGCGTATATAAAGGTGACACTGTGCTCAGTGGACCATAATTATGTCTACCTGTTATTATCAAAAATTTCAAATCCGTAAATATCCAGCACTCCTATAACAGTGTCCTTGTTGTACTTCTGGCCATTGGATTTAATATGAATTGCATCATTGACTTGCCCAACAATCCACGTAAATAAACGCTCGTAAACAGCCTGCAACAATCCAAAGAAAACACTTTGAGATAACAATAATAATTTAGAAGTACTAAGGGTAAACAATAACAAACACACGGCAGCCCCCACCCCCCCTCAAGGAAAAAATCGGCCCTGTTCGTATTGCGTGCCTGAATGTTGTTTAGAAATATATTTTGTAGATTTACATCATTATAACCAATGTCACACTTTTAAATATTCAAATCAGAGCGTAATTCACGGTTTACATAAGATAACACGTAAGAATTAGCACTGTCAAGACCAATACAGCTTTTCCAAGACCAATACAGCTTTTCCAAGGACTTTTATTATTCAATGTCACAAAACATCGGACAATCGGCCGATGGGGAAAAAGCCCAATTTTACCTGGTGAGGAGGTCAAAATTGGTTTCTATTGTCTAAAGGGAAAATATACACTACCTGTAAATTTGTTGCATTCAGTTCCTGAGTGCTACTTACCCAGGAGGAATCAAAACTCTCTGGATACGCCAAGCTGAGACACCCACCTGCGCATGCGCGGGTCCAGCACATGCAGGCCCTCAATAAATGGTGTTACGGTGATAGCCGGCCATCTACTTTTCCTCCCGATATGCCAGCCATGATGGTGACTCGAGAGGGAGGTTGGGTGGGTATTTACAGGTAGTGCATATTTTCCCTATAGCCAATAGAAAGAGAAACCAATTATATTGACCTCCCCACCAGGTAAAATTGGGGTTTCTACTTGCCAGCGAGGAAAATATCCACTACCTGTAATTTTTTTTCATTTACAGTTGACCTCGTCAGTATAGGTGGCGGGCACCATCATGGCGAGTCCCCAAGGGTGTGAGCTGGGTCCTCTGTGACAGAGTTGAGGTGATTGTTGTAGGCACAACATACTCTGATCACGGCCGACATAATGCGCAAGGGCAGTCGGAGAGGGGAGGGAACTTTCCATTACCAAGGCGAGTTGGTGAGGAAGTTTGGCGAGTTTCCAGATTCCGGCGTGGGGGGGGGGGGGGAAGCTTGTTCTTATGTGATAAGGGGATGCTTGCCTTGATGTTCGATCCTTGATTGGGTTCCATCTTGGAGGATAGAGCATGGTGAGGTGAGGATGGATCTCTTGAAGTCCAGGATATGAAGAGGGTGAGGCGTTAGAGGTTGGATGACGACTGATGTCGATTTGTTGGTTAACCTAGAGAGATGAGGTCTTTCTTGGGATTTGGATCCCATAGTGTCAAGTTCATGCGTTGGCTTGTAGTAAGCCCCAAATTTTTGTGTAGACTGCGTTTAGAGTGATATAGAAGGGTCTTGAATGGAGTCCATGGCCTTCAGGGTAGCAGGTTAGTCTCTAAAGGTGTGTGGCGTGAGGTAATAGGTTTTACCATTAGAGTTGAATTACGGTTCAGAGTGAAAGGGATGAGTAAATTGAGAATAAGTAACGGATGTCCAGTTCCAAAAGTTTGAGCAGGAGGGTGAAGAATTCTTCGAGAGTGCACATGGCAACGCAAATTTTCCAGATGAAGGTTTTCCGAGAGGATGAGGCTAGTTCGGTTAAGAGCGTGGTGGTGAGCGTTGAGACGAGCGCAATTTGTCTCGATGCCATAGTTCGGACCACAGGGAGCTGTGAAGGGGGACGTAAGTCCATGTCTTTTGAAGAGTTGTATGGGTTCAGATGTTCGGGAGTGAGTACAGATGTTCAAGGATCAGAGCCCGTAGCAAGTGGTGGGAGTAGCGGGTGCTCAATGCAAAAGAGGCAGAAGGGGTGTTGCGAGCAACAGTTGTTGAATGGAGCGTTCATTTGGCCAGAGTGAATTGCGGGATGTGCACATAGCTGGTGCAAGAAGGCGAGAGACGAAGATAACGAGGCTTTGGGCAGATTCCCAAGGTGAAATGGCCGATCGTTGAATGATGTGGAGAGCCGGTAGTCATTCTGGGTGATGGTGGATGAGGTGATGTTCCCAAGAGCCATTGGGAATGGAGTGGCCGAGATCAGATAGTGGACGTGAGATTGGAGTAATCCATTTGAGAATTTATTGATAGGTAAATGTGAATGTGGCGGACAGCCGAAGATGTAACCTTGGGCGGGGACAGCATATGATGATGGAAGTCTGTTGAGATGAGAAGCAGGATGAAATCACAGGGGCCTGGCACAAAATAGTTGCGGCCAGAAAAATAAAACTCCGTGAGCGTCACTACCAACAATATTAGCCTATATAATAACAATAATAAGAAGGGCACCAATTTTTCCCAGGACAAAAATTGCGCTTTTCACTACGAACAAACACTGCTCACGCGCTATAAGTCCGATCATCTTCCTATAAGGCTCATTTTTAACTGCACATTTGCTTTGTTCCAGCAACACAACAAACACCCCACTTAACGCCCAACAAAAACACTTTTTAATACTTTAAATATGAAAAAGTGATCGTATTTCGCCAAACCAGTATTTGATGGATAGAAAAATATCACTGCATTCGCCGATACAACCGTCCGTTTCTTTGCGAGTTTACGCACAAATCAGAAAATGTTTTACCTTTTTGTAAACTACAAACCTTCTTCTACCAAACCGATGCATTTATTTTTAAAATGTCGTATATTTAGCTGTGCGACGGCAGAAAAGCTATCGGCGACGCAAAACTACCATTACATCTCTAACGCCACCGCCATTGGTATACAATCCCAGATTGCATAGCGCCAAAGCGTACGCACACTTCTGATCAAACTTCCTTCGCATTGGTCACATTGAAATTAACTTTCATTTCAAAACAAATTCTACAGTACATAAATAAAGCAAAAAAAAATAAATAACGCGTGACATCAGAGAGACAATCCTTTTTGTTAATTCAATAACATTGCCAGCCATTCAGCCAATCGGAAGAGCGCTTACGGCAGAAGTGCGTACGCATTGGCGCTATGCATTCTGGGATTGTATACCAATGGCGGTGGCGTTGGAGATGTAATGGTTGTTTTGCGTCGCCGATGGCTTTTCCACCGTCGCACAGCTAAATTATTGCGACAATTTAAAAATAAATGCAACGGTTTGGTAGAAGAAGGTTTGTAGTTTACTAAAAGGTAAAACATTTTATGATTCGCGCGTAAACTCACAAAGAAACGGATGGTTATATCGGCGAATGCAGTGATATTTTTCTATCCATCAAATACTGGTTTAGCGAAATAAGGTCACTTTTTCATATTTAAAGCATAAAAAAGTGTTTTTGTTGGGCGTTAAGTGGGGTGTTTGTTGTGTTGCTGGAACAAAGTAACTGTACAGTTAAAAATGAGCCTTATAGGAAGATGATCGGACTTATAGCCCGTGAGCAGTGTTTGTTTGTAGTGAAAAGCGCAATTTTTGTCCTTGGAAAAATTTGCTCCCTTTTTTATTATTGTTACTATATAGTATTGTTGGCAGTGACGCTCGCGGTGTTTTTTTTTTTCTGGCCGCTCATATTTTGTGCCAAGCCCCTGTGGATGAAATAGGCTGCAGGATGAAGTTCAGTGACTGCATGTTAGCGGCGATCTCAGTAGAGAGGGAATAGGTGTGGCGGTACTGCCAGGAAGATTGATGAGAAGCCGCTAGCTGTGGCGCAGAAGGCAACAGGTTGTAAAGTCGATGAGGGATTACAAGCTAAAGGGGTGTTCGTCCGAAGAGTAGTGAAGTCAGTGAGAGTGGCAAAATGCACCAACTGAGTTGACGGTTTGACAAGTAGAGAACATGAACATGGGATAGGTCGATTTCCAAAGATTTGTGACGACCGTGCTATTTTAATCCTGAGTTGTGACGAGAAGTGGGGTGACAAAGTTGGCTGGCCGACTAGAATTGCCACGAGAACCATGGTGGTCTGCTAACGTCATCCCGGGGAAGGGGTCTTCATTAATGTATGACGTGCATGAGGAGGTTGGACGACACATCAGGCTGTCAGAATGAAACCCAGGCGATGTAGTCCATCTTTATGTCAAGTTAAAGAAATAGTGACATGTGAAGATGGTTTGGCTTCTCCGTGATGCAGCACATAGGATTTCAGCGATGGAGATTGTATTGTAAAACTTCAGTGTGGTTGAAGTAACCTGAATTTATCTGCAGTCACAGTGGTGTTGCTGTCGGTGCAGCAAGTGTGTGGTCATCGTGGTGTCAGTGCAGTGGCTGACCATCATGATCCAAAGGGCTATGACGGAAGTCAAGTGACGTGGACTCAATTGGAAAATGGCAGGAATAGTTGTCGGATCTTTCGGCATTCAAGTCTGCAGTGCATGATGTAGAGGCATAGTGCACGGATGTAAACGGCGGGGGTCTCATGAGAGAATCGGGATCAGATTTCACCTTCCTTCCGGAAGTTAGCAGCTGTAGTAGTGTTGTCGATCAGGACAAGGACTACATTGTTTGTAAGAAGGTGCAGAAACGTCATCACGGTCCATCAGGGAGAAATGAGTGCATTGTAGTAAGCTTTCATTTCAAAGACATAAAGGTGAACATTTGTTTCGGGAGGTAAGGTTCCAGATAATTCGTAAAGTTGGAAGTAGGCTCCCCGTGCTGAAAAATTGATTGTGCCAGTGTCGGGTTGCACATGCGGTGACGGTGGCAGGCGGATTGTGGGTCATACCTTTGGTTTGAATATTAGTGGCACAGGTGCAGGCAACGGGATTTTGAACATTGGGTGGGTCCCGTCTGTGCACCAAAGTGGAGATTTTTCAAACATGTATCCGAGCCATGGCTTTAGTGTAGGAATAGCAAGAAGGAAAAGGAAGACGTGGTTGCGAAGGCAGACTAAAGAATTTATGGTTTCCAACTGAACACGTAGTTCGGGATGAAAACGGTTGTCATCAATTGCAAAGTGTGTGGTGTAATATATGCGATGGCACCAGCACGAGAAACTATTAACGAAGGAGACGTCGTCACAAAACCTTTTTTGGTTCAATCACACAACTAAACATTTACACTTCAAGGTTGAATAAAGAATTAATGGCAAACAGACAAACATTATAGAGTTAGGACAATTAGTGCAGTTCAGTTCCAAGCACAGCAACGCTGGCTTGCGTGCGTGCCGACATCAAGTTCGTCCTGACGCGAGTGAGCGATAAGCCCAACTGTCAAGAGCACTTCCTGTGTTGCCAGGCCAAGATGATCGATCAACATGCTTGGAGTGGGTGATCGATCAGAACCGAAACCAAGTGTTGTTGTAACAGCATAATTCCATTTAAAATTCAGATGAGCAGTTTGCTCATTTCAACGAAGAATAACTAAACAATGAAGGACGTTCGGCGAAGGTCAGGAGTACAAGTTGTCCAACGAAGCAACAACCGTAGGAAGGCCTTCGTGAAGGCACACAGAGTGCAAGAAGAAGGCCAGAAGGATGAGACTTCGGCGAAGGAAGGGATGCGAGGTGATCGACGAAGTATCCAGCAGGAGGCCTTCGCGAAGGCAGAATCGAGACGTTCGCAAAGAATCTCAGAGCGAAGGCAAGAACGTAGTCGCAAGACGTTCGTGAAGGCAGACAGGGGAAGGCCTGTAATTAAGGTGACGTGGTGAGAGGCCTAGACGAAGGTAAAAATTAAGGCCAGGAGGCGAGACGCTTTGGACAGGAGGCCGGGCCTTCGCAAAGGCCAAAGTGCGAATGACGAAGGCCCAGGAACGAAGGTAGGGTCACCAACAAAGCACCAATGGTGGCGAGACTAACGACGAAGGTGAAAGGAGAACAAACGATGAAGGTGAGACAGGGAGATAGTTCAGGTAAGAAAGCTTTAGGGATCGACCGAGTCCGGATATATCCGGATCAAACGCCGGATAATGCGGTATCCGGTAAGATCCGGATCCGGCAAGTATATTGAGCCGGATACTGGTTGCAACACAACCAAAACATTGTCGCCGTCGGTCGCCGTAAACATGTTGCTTGCCTCAGAAAAATAAATCGTAGTAAAATAACTAAGCGATCTACGGATATAAAAAATTGCAGACGTAATAATTACAGTGTAAATTATTGCACAAAAATATACTTGGGACAATCGTATTAGGTTTTCATAACTTAAAAAAAAAGTTAAAGTTCGACTGCGTAAATCCACTTTACGAAAATATTCACCTTCCGTTGCAGTACATGGGAGACCTTGAAATGATAACATCCTCTGGTTATTCTTCCATTACAGCATTGTTTACGGCTTCCGACATCTTTTTTTTAAAGTTTTTAATACTGTAGAAGTAGTTTAAAGTTGTTTTATTTCCTAATTTATATTCACTATCGTTGAATACAATCAGTTTACGGCCGCAATCGCGCTCCCACTCTCAGCCGGCTGTCCGCGAAGAGACGCGCACCTGCTAGCTCCAATGGCTGTGACCTTGACTCGCTTCGCGTGACGTCACTTGTGACTGGCCCCCGCCGCGATGATTGATCACGTGCTATACACGTGCCAATCGGGGAATCCCAGCTTTCCAATGCGACAAGATGGCGGCCGTTCGTTGCGTTGTTGTGTTACGACAGCTTTAACATGGGGCTAAGTTTTAGCAAACAAAAGCAATTTCAGGTTAATTTTGACGACACGGCCAACAAAAAACATCAGTTGACGTAATTAAAAGATATTAAATTAAATAAATCCAAAATACGCGTGCCAAAGTACCTAATTCAGTCGGAGTTTCACCTCGGTTGTATGCAATGGCGGCTTTTCTTTCCAAACTTAAACTTAAACAAAATACACAACCAAAGCCAAGCTTGTATGGTTGGATGAGCAGAGACAGTTCACTGCTTGGCAGAAAGTATTTTGTCATAGGCTGCCTTCCAGCCATTAACAGATCTGGCTTCAATCAGATTATGAGGAAGCCGGTTCCAGTGGTCAATCACGCGATATGAAAAGAAGTGCTTCCCGACATTGGTATTCACACGTGTGCGTTGTAACTTGAGGCATGTCCACGAGTGCCAACGGAGGGGGCCAACGTGAAGAACCAATTAGCTTCGGTGCGATCAATCCCACTCAGAATTTTGTAGGTGTGGAGTAGGTCACCTCTAATGCGGCGGTCGTGAAGGCTCGTAAGGCTAAGCTCCCTGAGCCTAGCATCGTATGGAAGTGCACGCAGTCTTGGCACAAGCTTGGTAGCACGCCTCTGAACGCGCTCAAGGAGTTGTTGGTCTTTAATAAGTTGAGGGCTCCATACCTGAATGCAGTATTCAAGGTGTGGCCTGATGTATGAAGTGTAGAGTGTTTTACGGGAGGTGGTGCTGAAGAAGGAAAAATGCTTCTTGATGCGGCCAAGCAGCATATTAGCACGGCGAGCAGCAATAGCACATTGCTTGGTGACTTTAAGATTTGAGGTAAACGTCACACCAAGTGATTTGGCCTCAAGGACTTCAGGGAGCTGCTCAGTTCCAAGAAAATAGGCAGCATGGAGGTTATTGGGACCAACATGAAGCACTTCACACTTGTTAGCATTGAACTTCATGCCATTGTTCAGGGCCCAGTTACTGATCTGGTTAAGATCATCTTGGATGATGGCACAATCTTCGGCGTGAGGAGTTTTCTTGAACAACTTGTCATCGTCAACGAAGAGACTACATTGTGATTTAGCAAGGTCTGGAAGGTCATTGATAAAGAGTAGGAAAAGCAGGGGGCCCAAAACTGTTCCCTGTGGAACACCACTGAGAACAGGGGCCCAGTCTGAGGCACGTCCTTCATAAACCACTCGTTGTTTGCGGCCTGAGAGAAAACTTCTAAGCCAATGTAGTAGGTTGCCAGTGATACCAAAGTTCTCGAAACGGGACTTTGAATCCAGGGTGCGTCGGGAGTTTAAGAAACAGTTTTGAAGTGACGATAAATCGTGGTTTGGACGCCAAGGGGTTAAATTTGGAAAGTAAGACTGTCCAATAACTGCATCAAAACTAGCAAGAAATAATAGCATGATAAACCAAAGATGACTTCCATGTTGCAAGAGTCAAGACAGTTTTGCTCATAAAATGAAAAAAATAAATACAGCTTTTTTTTTATGTTGGTTTCATTCCTTTTTTTTTTTGCTTTCGTTCTTTGTTACAATGTGCGCAATATAAAACGGAACGAAAGCAATTTAAAAAGGAATGAAAGCAAAGAGAAAAAAAAAGGAACAAACCAACGCAAAAAAGCTGTAAATAAAAGACCTGTTGTGATTTTGATTTTTTTAATGCAACCGAAATTCAATGAATAATTTTAATCTAAAATAAATGCATACACTACATACTGGTTTCACAAATATTGCAAAATTTTGCAAATTATATTTGGAAATTAAGCAGTAGGCTAATCAATGGGAAATCCTTAAACTAGAAAAATGTTTTTTGTAGCCTAATGAGTGCTTTGTTTGACTGTTTCAAAAAAAATTTGCAACATTGCAAAAACAGTTCTGTAGCCTACATGCAATTATACTATACTGCAAGTAATGTGAAACACAGCAAAAATTAACACGATAGCTGTAACTTATAAAAGGGAAAAAATAAACAACTTTATTTTGTTTTTGTGTGTGAATTACCCGGTATCCGGTACCGGCCCGGATCCGCCACCGGTCCGGCACTGACATCAAATTATCCGGAACCGACCCGGATCCGGCAAAACGGTATCCGGTCGATCCCTAGAAAGCTTCACTGAACTGAACGGTATTGTATGGGATGGAAACAAAACAGACAAAGGCTGCGAAGAAGGTAGCGTTGCAAGAAAGGGCGATGTAGTTGATTGTTGAGGAGCTGCCAAGGTTGCAGATAGGCGAAGGATCCCAGGTTGAGCCTTCGGCGAAGGGTAAACACGCAGGAGGCCAACAATGAAGGGTCTTCGGGTAGGGCGTTCGTCTACCGCAGGCGAAGGCACGGCGTCGGTCATCTTGAGGCATCTTCACGAAGGACACAAATGACGGAGGTCGGGTAAGAGCGATGTGAGCAGACGGAGCGCTGGAGGAAAAGAAGATGGCCGGCTTACGCCGTAACACCATTTATGGAGGGCCTGCACGTGCTGGACCCGCGCATGCGCAGGTGAGTGTCTAAGCTGGGCGTATCCAGAGTGTTTTGATTCCTCCAGGGTAAGTAGCATTCAGGAACTGGATGCAACAAATTTACAGGTAGTAGATATTTTCCTCGCTGGCAAGTAGAAAGATTTAGAAAAAAGAAGTTGCAGAATAAAAAGTAACGAGACATTTTTTTTTTAATCGGTTTTGTTTTAGATTATATAGATTAGGTTAGGTCAGTTTTCTTTGATTGAACTTAACCAGACAGAGTAAGGAGTTTCAACTAAAATTTTTTTCTTCCATCAACTGTTTTTTTCCAAGATGGATATTAAAGGTCTAGTAAACAATTGATGAATGCGTGGAGCAACACAATTTAAAAGCTAAGCTCAACAATAGCTTAGGACAAACATGCAAGTTATTTAAAACGTAATGCAAATTCTTTACTTAGCTAAAACTTAGGGCATCATTTAAAATTCCGAAAAAAAAAGTAAATTCAATGACTTTCAAGGACGTACCTATCAATTTCAAGAATTCAAGGCCTTGAATCTTAACAAATTCAAGCACCTTACGTGAGCCCTGGTAATCATTCAACGTCTACCATGATATAAGGACCCTAATTTTTCACGATTTCACGATCGTGTAAAATAATTAGCTTATTATCTGCTGCCTGGAAACAATTTTTTTTCAGTGTACAGCATGGATGTGTGTCAGTACATCGCGAAAATAGATCGTGTAATTTCGTGAAATTCGTTGCTGTCCGTGTAAACTACATATTAACGTGATATTCGTGAAATTTTATGTTTTTCAAAAAAAAAATGAAAAATTTCGAAAGTTTCCCTAACCATTTCAAGTGAGTTAAAAAAAAATTGTCGTGGAGAGAGTTGTTTTTCTTTCGTCACCCAGGAGCGAGGTACTAACGAAATATTTTCTTACGAAAACTATTGGACACAATTATTTCAAACTTACTACACGCACGTTAAGGTGCACAGAAAAAAATCAGATAAATAGCTTTAAGAGTTTCGGGGAACCATTTTTTTTTTAATTACGGGCGGTAATGAACTAAAATTGAAAATCTCCGTGTTGACAACGCGTCCGGAAGTCGGCGTTAGTTAGGCTAAAAATCGTTGTTCCCACCTGATAAGCGATAGTGTGAAGGTTTATAGGCTCTTTTCCGTTTTAGCTTTGCATCGTGGCTGCTAATTTAATTTTTTAATGCTGTGAAACATCATCTTCCTTGTGATTTGCAACGAGGAACTAAAACGCCTTTGACTAAAAACAGAAGCGCTCAGTGAAATCCGAAGCGATCAGCGGTATCCATGTTGAAATCGCGCATCAGCCAATGAAAGCGCGCCAAATCGGTCACGTGGTACCAACCGGCCAATGAGGGAACGCGATCTTCAAATGCTTTGGAAAGTTAGCTTTAAACAGCCTGAAACAGCCTACTACAAACCGCTTGATTGGCCAATGCCAACTGGCCAACGAGAATATATGTTGACAGGCCTAATAGAGGGGAATTCCAGCTTTCCAACGAATCCAAGATGGCGGCGCCCAATCCAAATGGTTCGACCGCTACCGCTAACCAAAAATGACCAATTTTCTGCTTTTTAACTTGGGAAAAAAAGAATGAGATCGACATTTTTGCAATTTTTAGTGAGTCTACACTCAACTAAAGTGCATTTTATAAAATTATCACACAGGGTAACAACGTTTTTTTTTGCAGAAATCGAAACATGTCAGGTAGAGACCTATTCTCATTTCGATATTTTGGCCGAAAATGAAGTTAGCAGCATTTCCGGCCTTCGGCAGATAAGTCAGTCCAGCCCAGCCCAATTTTGTGCATTTTTAAAGTTCTGTCTATTTTACTGTACAGACGCTACAAGATTACTGTTGGATGGGCTACAGCAGCCAAACTTTATTTTATTTGTGGGCCTACACAACGAAAAAAAAAAAGTTTCGTATTAGAGCTTTTTTTTTCAAAATCGAAAAAATGGCATATTTTCGTGTAATGGGGAACAATTTCGTGAAAAATACAATTTTTCTCCGTGAATCGTGTCGTGAAATAAGCATTTTTTTTTCGTGAAAAATTAGGGTCCTTGACCCTGAACAATGACCCCACCCCCCATTCTCCTAGCTTTATCTGCTTCTGCTCCACCCATGTCTTTCACAAAGCCATGGGCTCAGGAATTGTAAGAATAAGCAGTTAGTATATTCATTTAGAAAATATTTCCTGATGAAGTATTTCAACTGATTGCGAAATTTTTAAGTCTTTTAATTAAGCAGCGTATTGTGTTCTATTATTGCACTCTTTTTGTTATTGCTCTCAGTTCCACTCTTGGCTATTATTAACGACATCTTTCCAGCTACAGTGGCAATGGCTACAAGGATGATTATAAATTACTTAACTTGGATATGTGAATTCAGGGTAAAGTGTTATCACAGAGCAGCAACTATGTTCATTGTTGTTAGGTCGTATGCTGGGAAGGTGCTGCCACGAAGGATCTTTGTCACAAATAGCATTCATTTGAGAACCAATAAATCTCAAACATGACATCAGAGAAATCTCAAATTGTGGCATGCGACAGAGGTAAGAGGTCTAATACATGGTTCGTACCATTTGGTTAAAACAAAATTTCATGACTTTTCCAAAATTGTACATGTACACGTACAGCCGGTACAAGAACAGCTTTACAAGCTTATCTATGATTCGCAGGAAGAGTTGAACGGTGTAAGCCGACTGGCTCGCATTAGTGTGTTGACGAAAGATTTTCTTGACGAAAACAAATAACACTATCGCCACCAGAACGAAAATTACACAGTCACCACATTTTCGAAGACTATCCTGTCTTCGAAAGCACTACACAAAAACTACGAGAAAAGTCGGGTCCGAAAATGAATTGTCTTCGAAAATTTAAGCGACTGTTTAATTTTAATTCTGGTGGTAACAGTGTTATTTGTTTTCATTAGGTCAATAACAAACCACTGTAATCGCCATTTACCGATGTTTAGTATTTTGTAAAAGGAACCTTAAATAACTGCGAAAGCTACGGTGCTAAAGCTACTGAAAAGGGAAACGCTTCTATCAGCTCGTAATTTAGATCAAATTAAACAAATCCATATTAAAAATAAAATAAAATAAATACAGCCACACAAGCTGAATTCCACGACTTTTCCTTGAATTTGGAAAAACGGTTGAAATATTCCAGGTGTTTCCACATCTGTGGAGTTTCAACAATTAGAATTCCATCACTTTAGAGGTTTTCCAGGTCTGGAATTAACACTACAAATATCACTGAAGTGAAAAGGAAACCTTAGCCGCTATAAGAATGGCACGGGTAGGTAAGACAACATGTTAATTTTTAAGTAAATGACTGGGACCATGGTGATGCACATCAGTCGTCCACAATGACTTTTCATTTTTTTTTACGAAAGAAAATTCTAAACCATTTCAGACACCATACATCGCTCTCCAGTCATTGTATTTCCTTTGCAACATTTCTTACCTTTGCAAGTGCATCTCTGCCGTATTGAGCTTGCTGAACAGTATGCCCTTTCTCCATCACTTCTCCACCGGCTGCAATAACTCGATGGCAAAGCGCTTTCGTCAGATTATCAACAGACACACAAAGAAGATCTGACAATGTACGTAAGACGTCAGGATTTTGTATTTGCGTTTCATCATCTGCTTCTGTAAATTCTAAATTTCCCTAAATCACAAAAAAAAAATAATAATAATTAAAACTAGTGCAATAAAACTATTAGCAAAACCCAACATAGTCATCAACTTGAAGGGTCATCAAACTCCAATGTAATTTGCTACTCATTACCAAATGCAAGATGGCAGCAACTATAGTCCACATTGACTGAATGTGTTCAGGCTTGAAATTGATAATTCTCAAAGCAGAGTTGACAGCTTTATAATCAGCCCGGTCATTTATGGAATCGACCTATCAGAAAAAAAAATAAATAAAACTATATATAATACAGACACTACTCGTACGGTTAAACAAACATATACCAAAAGGATTCTACAATTTTACAAGGTTGCGACCTAAGTTTGATCCCTATATCGATTACCAATTCTTTGGGGGCGCGATACTCGAAAATCTGAGCCAAGTCAAATATGAAACTGTACTTGTACTTGGTTCATGTGTTAGTGTCCGTAGTTGAAAGACTAGATTAAGGTCAAAAAATAACTTTGTAAGTTTTGACGAATTTTGACATTCCAATATACTAAATTCATTAGCTCGACGCAAGCCTTCTAATGGTGTAAATTAAATGTAAATTAAATTAAACCATACTCAAGTTAGACCATTAAAACTGGAAAGAATTTAACCATACGCCTAGACAATCAATTACACAACAATTTATCAATTAGAAATCAGGAGTGAAGTGGTTTCTGCCCATTTAATATCTTGCTTCATTTCCGAGATATTGACTGTGCAAGTACTATTGTGTAAGTATTACTGTATGATATCTGACTTTTTTAAATGAGTGTAAATCGAAGTGAGCGCCATACTAATGTTACCGATGTTGTAGTCTTTCAAAGTAAATCCAAGCAACACATTTAGGCCTACTTACTATTATACATACCAATTAAAAAAGGGTTATAAATCAAACCCTGTTAAGTTAAAGTCGAACTAGTTGTCGGAATGAACCAAGATGCTCCGTACACGAGCCGCAGTACTGGGTCACCGTACGAGGAGGGGCAGAGCGTTGGTTACGTTCCCCTGACGGGCCTCGTAATAGCTGATGTTTACCGGTGCATAAAGCGGCACGTATGTATGGCTTACAGGCCGCGGATCGGGGGCATAGGCACATTTGTGCCTTTAAGTCGCAGCAACAGGGCGCTATCTCTTCTAAGGAGAACAGGTCAAAAATAGTCCACAAGAGTTTATTCTGTTAAGGGGGATGGCCGTTTCTCTCTCCTTGTACAGTCTCCTACTTGAGTAACGTTTCCTTGCAGTGAGTACGAAATTACTTTCGTGGTACAAAGTTAGTTGTGGAGTTTCCCAAGGTGGAGGAAAAACAACGGTATAAGGTTATCTTTAAAAAACGTCGAGTTGACATGAAGACGGGTTGGAAATTCGCAGACTACCGCTAAACATGTAAGGGGAAATCATCTTCCATTAGTCACTTAAGCCTATAATGGCCGCCAGTTTACTCAAACGTCATCTCTAACGGTTTTTGTAGAAAAGAAGAAGAAGAGCAAGGTTACATCTCAAGAAGGGACTGTTAGGTGAGTGAATAGGCATTACAAAAGGGGATGACGGTACAAGGAGGTGTTATTTGGTGTTTACAATTCGTCATTACGCGCAGCAAAGAAATGCGGCTAACAGAGAGACATTTCTAACTACAGTCCTTCAACAATGGTACAAAAGTTATCATTAAGGCTGCTTCAGCCGAACACTTATAAATTGTTGGACTAAAATAGGGCTATTGTTTGAGGTAACAATACCTTTCGTTATTGTTGGCCGGTAGGCCTAATTGAATAAGCGAGAGTGGTCAAGGGGTTGTTTATAGGAGCCGTGCAAAGGAAATGTAAATGTGGAGAAATAAATGGGGATATCTTTCCCACACTAGACTCCCTACTCTACTCTTGTAGCAAACTCCGTTTATCTCAGCTCAGCTCGACCCAATATCATTTGACTTACTCACCCCTACCAATACTGCTTCATGTCAGTATCAGCCTCACTTCTAGACTCTTTTAATGAGCGAGAACAAAATTACGTAGTACACTACTGGGCAATTAAAAAAAATTGAGGCACACTGTGTAGTAACTGACACAATAAGGATGAAATAATGTGCGTACTGCAGGGTATTCGCTCAAGGCTAGCCGATGGTCAGCTTCAGGGAAATAAGTTAAACAACTAAGGTTTGATTTCTTTCAAATTTCGGAATCTTCGTAGTTGACACCTTGCCCATGGAAGCTGGTAAAATGCAAAATTTTGATATCATGCTTAACATATGAATTTTAAATTTTGTATTAAAGGATACACTTCCCCACAAAACAGCTCTTGCACAAAAATCCAGCTTAGCTTACTATAATACCAGATACTCAATATTGTTGTGACACAAAACGTTTAAAATATATTTGTCACGAGCACAATATCAGAAAATCTTTATCAGCTTGGTTATACTTTTTTTGAAGTTTCTAGGATTAATCTGCATGATCTTGTAAAACCATGTTGCAAGTTAACATGATCTTGAAAAATAAATTGTATTAGGTTAACCATCTACAGGCATCATACCCCATGCCAAAAGCAACATTTTTGCTAGTCGCAAGTTAGCAGAACATAATTTAATCTTTAAAATGGCATGTTTGGCTGAATTTATTAATTTCTGGAATTGAACAAGAATTCGTAATGGTAAGTACAATACTGTTTTCAAACACAATCAGTGGACAAATAATCTTGCAACCCCAGTCACCAGTAAACGTGGAAGGGGAAATTGAAAACAACAAAGTTAAGGAGCAATTTTTAATATTGAAACATTTTAAATACAGAAGAAAAAAGCCAGAAAATATAAGAACACTGAAAGGACAGTTGTAAATTATCTGAAAAAGTATTGTGATCTAGTGTGATGGCTCTAGTACTACTGAACGTTTTCGATGAAGAAAAAAGGGAAATTGTCAACTTAACACGCTTTTGAACTGCTAAGGTTATCTCGGGAAAGAGAGGGACAATTTTGCTAGGAAATACTTAGGATCTTATACATGAGGGTAGGGGCATGAAACTGATCACTTTACATTTACAATATGCAGTCAAGGGCAGAGTAACGCCACAAAAAGTTATATTGGGCGACACAACTGCCCATGCGCAGTCTATTTTTAGGTTTTTATGGCTTTTTATTAGTCTTATGTGAGCGCCCGCTAAAGCTTATTAATTTTGGTTTACCCGCTTCCAGGAGTGCGTAAAATTCCTACTGGACAAAATTTCCCACAAAATTGTCCTACAGATTTTTCAAATTTCCACAGCCTTTCACTATGTAAGCAAGGCATTTTTTTAATGAATTTCCACAGTTCTCTGAAATTTCCCGCGAACCTCGTTCTAGCGTTCTGGCGTATTCTGCACACCAGCCCCCGCCTCCACCCCTAGCCTACCACCTTTTTTTTTTCCTTTCACCTGAATTTATACACAAATTTCTAGCTCTTGCTTTCTGGTCCATTCCTGAAGCCCTGACACTTCCCCTTTTTGCGTCATGGATACCCATTCCTCCTGTTTATTATGCATGTTTGTTTACGTCGTTATTATGGCGTTCCTACGTCTTGCATTTGTATGTCCTTTCCCTGCCCCGTGTGAATGGGACTCTCCTCTGGCCCCCAAATGGCTCGTCTGCTGTACCGGCCTGAAGAAAATCAGTACAAATGTGTTGTGGCATGTCAGAATTGGCAAAAATTTAGTAAAATTAGACATAGTCATAGGACCGACATCACAATAAAAAATTTTGACCTAAGATTATGTAAGACACCTCCACCTGGCTGTAAACCAAATTTCTAAGCAAGGGTATGAAACGACACAAACACAAGTATATGGCAAAAATGGTTTATTATCACACAAAAAAAAAACATAAAAATGTTTTAAAAAGTGGGGGTGGATTCGTGGAGCACCGTCCCCGATGAAAAATGCCTTGTTGACTGCACAACCTTATGGAACGCAAGTATGCTCACCCTACTTGCGTCCCATAAGGTCGTGCAGTCAGCGAGGCATCTTTCATCGGGGGTGGTGCTCCACGAGTCTGCCCCCGTTTTATGCCACATCTTTATGTGTATTTTGTGTGATAACAAACCATTTTTACCATATACTTGTGTTTGTGTCATTTCACACCCTTGCTTAGACATTTGGTTTACAAGCAGGTGCAGGTGTCTTACATCATCTTAGGTCAAATTTTTTTTACTGTGATGTCGGTCCTATGACTATTTGTAATTTTATTAAATTTTTGCCAATTCTACCATTTCTACATTTTAAAGTTCAAAATGAGCTTTTTATTGGTACAAATTTCTAGCCACCAGCTCAAACAACTGAAGAGTTATTTAGCAAAACTAAAAACCATTAAACAAAAAATAAAATAAAATGCCTAGTGTTTTAACTTCCATCCTCTTGACAACCCATAATAATCAAAACACCATAAATTAAAATAAAAAAAGATAACTTCACTATTTGGAAATGCATAACTAGAAAGGAATGTATAGATACTACAGATCACCATCTATACACCTAAATAATTTCTGACAACAGATGGTGAATATAGGCCAGCTATCAAACTCACAACGGTACTACAATAACCAAGGATAGACAGAATAATGAACAACAACCAGTAATGTCGTACAAAGCCATTGTCATCCGGTAAAAGCTGAGGACACTGTTTTTCCTCTTTATAACGTCTGTGGCAACACCCACACAAGCAGAAACCAATTTCCTGTTTCGCATCCTGTACAACCATAAACAAAATATGAGTATTATAACGGGACCTTTGGGGACTCCCCTTGGTTGATGTAATGGTATGCCTCAACATCACGTTTCAGCTTTAACCTGGACAGCTCTTGATCTTGAGATCCAAATATGAGCTAAAATGAACAGAACACAACATTATCTTTGAACAGAAAATGGTTTGGCAAATAATAATTTAGTGTGCCAGGGTGAGCTCTTTAACATCTGCAAATTATTTACAATTATTGCGCAATAACTTACAAAAGTTGCAAAACAGCTACCACTTCAACAATAAACAGGATGATTTACAATCAATTCTCCGTGTAGTTCCCAATTCATTTAGACAATGCAAAAAAAGGTACTACTGAGAATACTTCGTTTCCCAGAACGACCAAACTAAATCCGGTGCACAATATTTAGATCTTCATTACTGTAAGGAATATAATTCAGAGAAACCAACCCATAAAGGCAAAAATTAATGAAATTGTAACGCTTTTAATGTTGATGAATTCAAATTTATGCTATTTTTAAGTTGATATAAAATATGCATTCACAACACCCCTAATTACAGTGTCATAACATAAAAGTTAAACAAGCCTTGTGCAACGAACCAAACAAATAAGCACAACTTAAGTACGCCCCTCGCCTCCCCTATCTAAAATGAAATTCTTTAATTTTTTTTTGGCGTAGCCAAAGCTTCTAAAAAGATACAAATTATAAATGGAGAAAATAACTTTACTGCTGCGTATATAGTTTTCAATTCATTTGAACTGTTGGATATTGGTGACTAGACCTACGGAAACCTGCATTGCAAAGAAGGGACAACAAAGCAGTCAATACATTGGGTTTTATTTTGTCTTAGTTTGTCTTATTTTGGCTTTTGTCTGTGAGAGATCCATTAAATCGACAACAAAGTACAAGCAACAGGGGCAAATAAGCAATTTAAGAAAGTTTTGACTCTGGAATACTGATAACAATCATTAGTAGGCTATAGACTGCCTAGACTTGTTCATTTTCGAAAATTATATCTCCAGATTTTAATTCCAACATCGAGAAGAACTAGAACCAATTTTCAAGTAACTGACCCATGACAAACTAAAAGAATTACCAGCAAGTCTGTATTTTTAAAAGGAAGTTGTTATATAATAACAAGAATAAAATAAAGTATGAACAAAACTCTTGTGTATGTGTTGCCGATCAAGCTATTCTTTAGGCCAGCATTATCATTAGGCGCCACAGTGTTTGTAGACTCCGGTATATATAGTCTTTGTAATGATTTCAAAAAGTGCACAATTTTTTTTTTCGTTTTTCGGCATAAACCTTCCCACTGAAATTCAAGATCTTTTTTTGCAACATTTTTCTTTTGGGAAGAATCAAACAAAATAGCTTGCAATTATTTCTGTACCTATTGGTGTACTGTTAGGTACAAATCTTCAGAAAGTCAGTGGGTTACAATATTTACAGGGTTCATACTCACATCTGAAAATGAATATTCCTGATTTTCCCCGACTTATTTCTTCAATATCCCTGACCAAAACACTTCTACTTTAAAAAAAAAAATTTAAATACGCAGTCACTCTGCAAGCCTGGCATCATAACTTCATCTGGATGGCAACTGCACATTTTTCCCATTTTTTTTTTTTAATTAAAAAAATGGGGCAGGAAAGTAGTAGGGTAGCAAAGCAACTGGAATTTGCGACACCACGCGGTTTATTCTAAAAAAACAAATTCTAAAAATGGAAAAAAGGTTCTAATAAAAACAGTTTGTTTTTCAAATGAGCGGGTTTTTTAGAACCTTTTTTTTTTCATTTTTAGAATTTCGTTTTTATAATGAACCGTGTGGTCTCGCAAATTCCACTTGCTTTGCTACTACCTTCTTGCCCGATTTTTTTAATTAAAAAAATCCCCGACTATCACTGACTTTTTGCCAATTTTCCATTTTTTCACTGACTTTCCCTGACCGTATTTCATATCCCAGACTATCCCCGATTTTCCCTGACTTTCCAGGTCGGTATGAACCCTGATTTATTAATAATTTTTTGAAGTTTTATCTGTGATAAAAGACAAGGATAATGGCTTACCTGATAAAAGGAATGGAAGTTTCTTTCACCTTTTTGTTGAACTACAACCCTTGACTACAAATAAAAAGTTAAAATTAAAATACTAAAAAAAAAGACATTGTTTAATTTAATTTCAAAACTTATGTGAATGGATTACCTTCTCCAAAAGGTAATTGTTTATGTGCCCACCAACTGGATCTCCTTTGAAATCAAAGTTGATGTCCATGTATTTCCCAAAGCGACTGGAGTTGTCATTTCGGTTTGTTTTTGCATTGCCGAATGCCTCTAGGATCGCATTGGACTGTAGTAGAACATTTTTTACCCTGTGGGAAATAAACAAAAAAGAAGAAGAAATGTAACCAGAAGACTAGTTTGAGATTAACAACTGACAAGCTACTCCTATCTCCATGTCGAACAGGAAGATTTTTATTTAAATTTATTTGATTTATATTAAGATTTAAGATTAAGACTTAACTTAAAAAAAATTTGTTTGGCAGCAAATATTTTGATGTAATAATTTACATTTGTAAAAAAGTAAACCTGTGGCCTAGTTTTAGGTTAACATGGTTTTCAATGCAGCCTATTTAACCAACTTGCTTTTCCACTCTTTTAAAACGTAACAAAGGAAAAGTAAATTTCTAACAATTTTTTGTTCGGGCAGTTAAGAAAACGTTGCTATGAGGGAACTTGTTTGAATACAGACAATAATTAAATCATACACGGGAAAGGACACATTACCACTAATGGAGAACAATAAAACAAAGTTCTTTTTAAATTTTCTGTATCTCATGTGAATCCAGTAACGTCGTCTAAATTGGCGAAACTAAACGTCAGCTACAAGAAAGAGTGAAGGAACATGCAGGGGACACCTCAACCAAGTTTTGAAAACGGCATTGCCCTTCACTATAGAAACACAAGTCATGCCATTTCTTGAAATGAAACCTCTGTGCTACTCAAGCCTAACTCTCTCAAACGAACCCCACTTGAGAGCTCTAGAATCTCTGGTCATGAAACGTTTTCAAAAACAGGGAGTTCCTTTAATGAACATCGTTAGTGCAGCATACAACGAAATGGACCGACTAGTGCAGTGTTTCTCAAACTATGGGTCGCGACCCCAGTGGGGTCGCTAAGAAGTAATCTTGGGGTCGTGAGTAGGTTCCCATTCCAGTAACTGAAAAGCTATAGTTGAGGAATGATTCGTTGCAATTTTCTTTTTTGAGAAGTTATTAGCCTACGTCAGATGAATTTGAAGCATCAAGTGCCGAGTTACAAACTATCCGTTTTTATCAGTAGGCCTATCCAAACACTGCACCATCTAGCCTATGTGTAATCTCTGGAGTGGAGCACACGTATAGTTAAGACAATACGAACATAACGAAACGGACAGTGTTATTTTTTTAAATATTGCTTTCTTAGTTTGAAATTCAAATTGAGGAAACTCATTTCACTCAACATTGAAACGTCAGTTCAAATCAAAGGAACTGTACGAATTCTAGACTTCGGTACAAACAGAGTACAATGATTTGTGACCTTGAAGCAATTGTTCCTATGCCTCTTCTCACCTATGTGAATCGGGATTTTCCTATTTAGTGGGACTGAAAACAGAGGTTCGTAACCGACAGATGACTGAAGAAAATCAGCTAAGATTAAAATTAACAAATGTTGTACCAAACTTGGAGCAGGTATGCTCAGAAAAACAAGCACGTTGCTCAGCCAAAAGAAATTAGTAAACTTTGTTGTAACCCATCCATAATTACAAAGCATTAAATTTGTATTACAGATAAGGATGGGTCGTAACCCGTCTCCATTGGACAAATTTTGAAAAATGGGGTCGTGGTTAAAAAAGTTAGTGAAACACTGGAGTAGTGTGCCCCGCCTGGCCTCCAAGCTCAACCAACAATGGAGTGTACAGATGCAGCGACCTATATAAATCAGTGGTGACATAGCTCTAGTGAGTGGTTCAAAATGAACTACCTTCGCCACGTGATGTGAAGAGAGTTTGTGCCGTTTTGTGAGCGGATTTCGGACGTTGGACAAACCACCGAAAATTTAAGAAGAACTTTGTTTATTATTCTCCATTAGTGTCCTTTCCCGTGTATGATGTCTGAAAATTACCACTGCAGTCGCCGGTTGCTGGTATTTTCAATTAATTCAAGTTATCTACTCAGAGTAAACATATAATAAACTGTGTGGTCAAGATATAAACTAAGTTCACTTATTGTTTTATTTTTATATTAATGCGGGATCACAATTAAAAGACTAGTTCAGAAATTGCAAGGTTACGTACAGCACAGATCGTCATAAAACAGTGCATTACACCAGCATACGTGGGCGTATGTGTGTTTTTCTTTTAATGGGGGGAGGGAGAACTTTTCAACCTTGCACATTGTCGCAGGTTTTCTTTCTGCAGGTTTAATGAAAGAGCAGCAAGGTGGATATTTTCTGGACACACTACTTTCCTTCTATGTCTGCATGCTCTGCCCCCTCTTTATGCCGTGGGTGTTTGCCCTTACACAGATTGCACGAGTTTAATGGTTTTTACTATTTTGATGTAAATCATTGATTTATTTTAAAAATTCAAGTGATTTTAATTTGTGATAAAAACCAGTGATTTAAATCAAACAACCCTGCATTGCTTTGGCAATCATCGATGCAGGCAATCAATGACAACGATAAGCAACGAACACCAGCAAGCTTTTGAAAATGAACTCATGGGGAAAAGCAATGCTTCTGTAAAAATACTGCGGTGCACACTGTTGGACAGTAGGCCAGTGTACTTTGGCATCATGTAAAAAACCGCACTGCTGTAGGGTTATTTGAAACAAACAAACAAAAAGAAATCATCGTTGCAAGAAAAGGTACGAAACCACACACTATTTTTGCCACAAAAAGAATGCACGAATTCATGCAAATTGCCAGAAGTTGTCAGCATTTTATTGGAATGCAAGCAGAGGAGTAAAGACTAGGGATGGCACGATAAAAAAAACTTTTATCCTGATAAAAATTGTAGAATTATCGCGATAAACGATAATATCTCTATAAACATTTTGAGGCTGGAATAACCAATTTAATTTTGCTAATTTAAAAATAACCTTGGCTGAAGCCTACAGTGCAATCTTCACAAATGTGAATTGTGTGGCACTCACTATTTGGCCAGTAGACACGAAAATTGCTTCACATTGCTTCACACCATGTACAAACAATTTAGCGTCTGTGCTACTATTTAATATGTAAATATTGTTTGCATTAAACTAACTTTCCAATTAGCTAAGTGGCTAGCAACAGTATTGCACAGTTGGTTGGACAGCCCTTGTAATACTGCACGCAACGCCGCAAACCGCTTGTTTCTAGCTGTTACGGTTTCCGAGATATGACAATTTTAAGTATCGGAGTTTGCACGATAATTCGATAAATCAGAAAAAGAGTGATAAGATAATCGTCGAATATTTTTATCGTGATATTATGGAATTATCGATTATCGTGCCACCCCTAGTATAGACACACCGAAAGTTGCCATTCAGATGAATTTCAGCTAGAGAATCTGAAATTGTAAGTTTGGAAGGAAGATATGGGACAATAGGATGCTGGAAATTCTAATGCATAGCTGACCTTCCAAATAAGGAAGAATACTCCAAATCATATCTGCATGAAAGTGGGTGGCAGTGGAAGAGAGAAAAAGGAATAAACTGCTGGCAGTTACAAACTGAAACCAACAGCAACAAATAATAACCAAATCTAAGATTGGTCTGATGAATACACCCAGATAAACTATCTAGCCGCCGATCGATAAATTAAATTGTTCATTCATACCTTTCCTGAACATTTAGGCCTAACATTCTTTTTATATATTTAAATACAGTATGCTACACAAACAATACACGGTATATTGGCACGCAAATGTCTTCGGTAAATCAGTATTTAGCTAAAATATTTACTTTAAGACTAAGTTATGAAAACTACATAATAAAAAAAATGACTCAGGCTAATATGAGGCGACACAAATAAATAAATTGCTTAACCAAAGATAGGCACATAAACAAACAAGGAACAGATAGATCCATGGTTTCATTTTGTGTCAATAAAAAAGTCCGTACGACATAGTACAGGCTGCATGAGTGATAGCCAGCTTTCAATTTTTATGTGCACACATCTGCGCTATCAAATATTTGCTGAAGGATAACATAATCTTTTAGCAACCTATGAAATTTGTTGGTTGCTATGAAGAGCTAATATTCACGCATTTACGCCCGCAGTTACGCCGTATCTAGATTAGGCTTTTATTTCAAATTTCTGCAACATAACTTAGGCATTTACACTTTCGCGTAGGCCTGTTAAAACTATAGGAAATTATGCTTTTGCTGTAGGCCTATTTAAAACCAATCTCCTCTTTGCCGAGGTGGGTAAGCAGAGTCCTAATCCAAAAAACTGAGTGTTGGACGGAGTAGATTACAACTGTAAGTGAAAGTAAATCTTATCATACCAAATAGGCCATGAACAGGAAACACAGATGAAGTAGTAATAGTTTTCTAAATAAATAAATACTTGATCAAAGTGTTGATGAAATTATTTTTTTACAAACCATAATAACAAGTAGTTACCATCTGACCAATGGTTAGATTATATCGACAGGCCACAATGGCGATGAAACTTCGATAGGAAGTAAAAAAAAAAAAAACAATACTGGCCGATCGCTGATTGTTTCACATATAAAAAATCGTATAATCTATTATCTGTCAAACTTGTTAAAGTTATTAAAATTCAGATATAAGTGTAGCCTACTTAATGCGAATACGAAATTAACAAAAACGTACTAAATGCAAAGAAAATGGATTAAGATAAATTTAACTAGCCTAGCAGTTATTACATCAAAGTTTTGTTTACTCTTTTGGTAGCACAAGTTAAATAAAACTTTAGAATTATTAAGAGCTTTGATTAAAACCAAAAGCAGAAAGAATTGACGTCAGCAAATATCATACCCGATTTGACGATTTATTTGGAATAAATATAACAAACACTTTTCATCCTGGAATACAGCATAATGGCTGCGATTACACTGAGAGTCACATTCTACAGCAGACGCCATACTTTACGCACCTCTCAAAATAGCGAAAACCAGTCCACAATTTCCACAAATTTCGATAGCTTTGAAAAAACTTTTGTAGAAATTTCTTTCTGCTGTCTTCATCAGGTGATCAGGGCTCGAATTGTCTTAGAAAAATTGCACAGCAGAAATGCGATACAAAATGCAAATTTGCGTAGCAGTCACGAAAAAATGATTAGCAACTTTTAAAGAATAATTTATTTCGTAAAAAAGAATAAAAAAGTTTACTTTATTTGAAACAATAGCCATTTTTGTTTCACTTTTACTTTGCTACACGCACGAATGCTTGGGCAAGATTATGGCATCCGATGCATGTTAAGACTATTCTGACCCGTGTCTGAAACGAAAGCGCCACCATCTAAATACCGAAGGTGATGGTAGGACCATTGATTTCCCAGAATGCATGTGCAACGCTTGGCCTACCTATAAAGTAGGAGGGATTAGCATCTCCGTGTCACCCAACACGATCATGACTACGCTGTTATGTTGTCTTGTTTAATACAGTTACGTCGCTATACTGCGATACATTATTTAATTTTGCATCGCTAAAGTTTAAATTTGTGGTGCAAATTGCGATGCGATACTGCTCACTTCGACCCCTGGGTGATTAAGAAATATATATTTACTAGTTCCGTCACACTGCCGGTTCAAATTGGCGCGGGCAGTGTGATGTAACATCAAAATCGGGCTATTTTTGGCAAAATTATTTTTAAAAAAGTAACTCTTTCCTATACGCCTAATAAAGATTGGAAAATAAGTTGTTCCGCACACGTTCTTTACATCAGCTTACATATGAGGACTAAAGATTTTTTTTCCATGCCTTAACACTCAGATATAAAGAAATAACATCAGCTGGACATTTATACAATCCCACCCATTCAGTGATTGATGCTCTTTGAAACTCTTATGAGCAGGAGCCATTTTCATAATTAAAATATTGATTTCCAAAAATAACAGCACAATAATTGGTAAAACAAATTTGTGAGGTGTGGGGAGGGCCAGAGGTAGAAGCCGCATCTGAAAGCTGCAACTGGTACTTTACATGTAAAATCAGTACCATCATTACGTAATAATAAAATGTATTTATGGCCAGCAGTTAATAATAGAATACGTTCAGCTTCCTTCGTGCAATGGCCTACGCCCAGATGCCTGTGAATCCATATGTCGATATGTCGTTAGTTTTCCGTTTTATGTATAGATATTTCCACTAGTAGGACCAGTGCATTCTGCACAGTGCGCGGACCTCTAGGAATTAGCCTCTCTAGCTTTTTTTAAACAACCGAGAAGTTTGCAAGTGACCAGTGTTTGTCTATTTCTATCACTGCCTCCCCCCACCACCAAATAAACAAATCTTGTTATTTTGTTAGCCAAAGACTATCTTAGTATTTCAAATCTTGGTATTGTGCAAGGTACAGACAAAAACTAAATAAAAAAAAAAAGCCATAAATCGTGTACTAAACACCCAGGCGTAGCTAATGCCCACCCCCTAAAATGCTTTAAACTCAATATTGTGAGGTAGTCAAGTTGACGTCCACCCCTTAAATCATAGATTTTTATGCTGCAAAATTAACTACAGTAAAAGCTTCATGCAGTGAATGGGGAAAACGAATGCTGCTCTGCTTGCTACGCTTACTGTCCAGCCCTTTTTTCTCTTGGGGTTAATAGTGGACTGTTCCTCTGTCTACCTGTACCTGCAGGAACGCCTCTCCTCTCACCTGTTCCCTCTTCACAGCAATTAAAAGACAGTAAATATTAGTCTTTTTGAGTCGTTAAAAAAGTTTTTACTGTATGTGAATGATCGCATAATTGCTGAATTTTCTGAAAAACTTATACCAAGTGCGGAAAAAGCACCAACCAAATGAGAAAAGCAAAGCCATTTGCTCAGTTTGTAATGAAAATGTAGCATGTGATAGTTCTGACGCTCTAAGTTTTACAACGACCAACTTAATATCTAACTGAAAAGATGAATGTACTTAAGCCATAAGTAGGAATAAGAGTAAAATTGCTGTTGTAGCTGCACAGAATTTTTTGGATAATTTTAGCAGTTGGAAGTTGGAATCCATGCAAAACCAGAAACCGAAGTTGCATTTGTATGGAAATTAAACTTTTAGTTGCGATTTATTATTATTATTGACATCGACTTCAGTATCGGATCGGATCGGATCAGATCGGTTTACCTTTCTTCAGTATCGGATCGAATCGGTAAAAAATAGGGCTCGGGCGATACCAACTTTGACCGATCTGATACCGATACGGTCCGATGCTACATCACTGATACTGATGCCGATACTTCAATGCATTACTTCCAGTAAAGTTAATCTTTCTTCCATATTCAGAAACAAAATTTGATGAAAAATTCCGAATCTCAAAGCTCCATGAGCAAGCATCTTGCAGTAAATGGCGTTTTTTGGAACTGATTTTTGGTTTTGTTAAATAATTTGAGAACGACTGAAGCCATCGCTCTGAAATTAGCACCATTAGAAAGCTCTCGAAAAAACGGTTAAAATGGTGTATTGGAACATTAAAAACAGACAATTTTTGGCGAAGATATCATAAAAACCGATATTTGACCAAACAGTTAGCAGATACCACTAGTGTCGGTGCCGATACAGATGCCAATATCGGTATTGGCAAGCCTTAGTAAAAAGTCATATCGGCCGATCCTTAAATGTAGCAAATCCGTTTCTCACGAAGGAAAAAAATTAAGACATTTAAACGCGTCTGAAGTAATGTTGCAAAACTGAGTCACACTGAAAATCCAACCAGAAGGCACCTTTAAAGCTTAAGAAATACGATACTTAACCTAAGGGCAAACAAAACAAACCGAAAGGCATCACTTGCCGTTTGCATATGTAGTGATACGTTAGCCTACAAAATCTAGCCCAATATTCCTGATATCAGATAAGGCAGCAAGCAGCATCATGCCCACACGCTTTAACACAGCACCAGATTTGATCCCAATCAGTTTAGCAGTCTGAGAGTACAATGCCGGACGAACAGACTTGTTGAGCAGAGTTTGGCAATGAAACACCTACCAACTAAAGCAACACACCCACAATGTTGATTGCTTTGTCTGACGTTTTAGGATCAAAAAATTTATTGCAGATCACAGTTTTTACGGAAGTAAATAATTGTTACAATTGTTAGTCCACCCATACCTTGATTCAATTTTAAATTTGGTGTTATACATTTTGTATGCCTGATACACATTCACCTTTCTTTTTAGCTGTTCAAGCATAAGAGCAGTCTTTAACCAATGAAGATTTTTTTTTTAAATAAAATGTTTGTTACGAGAAAAAAAATCGTGAGGGTCTTTTGAATTCCTTAAGAAAAATTTTGAAAATCTGGCACCAGTCAGCTAATGCAAAAACAACTTCGCCAATCGCACTACGGTATTAAAAACTGAAAATGGACGGAAAATATAGCACGAAACGTCAGGTTGCAAATTGGCAGACATTCTCAAGCCTGGTTTCCATATTTCCAATTTTAAAACGTTTTTTTTTCCCACCCGTAGCCTAAGCCTTTTCTATATCACAATAGCATGCTACAGGCGCTAACCATAAAATAGACTGTTAAATTAAAGAGTTGCCCACAACGTATAATTTGAATGAAATGCTTGAGAAACCAACTTTCCTTTTCAAGCAGAGCATGCACGCGCCACACTAAATAGAGCATAAAGAATTCATTCAAACGACAATTCATCGACATTACTCTCCGTTACGCTTCAAGGCTTCTAACACATTTCTGCCGTGGCAAGGAGAAAGAGAAGTCCCTGTGGCGGAACAATCACTAATTAATGCAAGCTCCAGTGTGCAAATCAAGATGCTGATGATTGCAAACCTAATCTACCTTATTCTCTTCCATCAAATGTCATTCACCTAAGAATTTCAAACAGCTTTATCATGAATATGGACAGAATGGAAGCAAGAAGCAAAACTTGATCTGCAAACAAGAAGAAGTCGAGGGTTTAACAACAAGCTCCTAGCCTTTTCACGGGTTTCGAGTTTGAACTCCTCTGCGCACTTAAAATTTCAGTACTCTCCAGAATTTTTCCACGGCTCAATGAAAATTCAACTACACAACTAATTTACAAAAAATAAAATCGCTACAGCAATTCGGTTTCAGCGTAGTGATTTTATATTCAGTTCATATACATAGTGTGTTACTTGATGTGTTTCTCAACATTAATAGCAAACTGATGTCAAAAATAAAATAGAATCAAAATTTTCTGTTAAACAATTACCAGAACTTAAAAAAATTTCATTTTTTGAAGCACTTTTTCTGGCCTGGAATTTCATTTTTCCTTCCAGACATTTCCAGGCTTACACCGACCTGTGTTATAATTCGGAGAATTAAAATATTTACCGCTCATTTTCACAAACAAGACAGTGTCTACTTCTTGCAAATTTTCAATGGCTGACTGCCATCTTCCTCAGGCATCACGACAAAAGTTTTCTTGTATTCACTACATCACTACATCGTCGTCGTCTGCTTTCGAATCCATAACTACCGCTAGTCGTCGTGGCCTCCCGTATTTTGTGGGTAGAGCGCTTTCACCAACCCTTCAAGCTTCCACTTCGCGCCCAGCTCTTGCTTTAAATCTCTTCCAACGATGTTTTCCACTCGGGGGAATGACGGACCTTGGATGTTCATTAAGGAAACACCTCCCATTTCTTGTAATCTGATAGCAATCGACTCCAAGCATCTCAGATGTTGGTCTTTTTTAGAGTTCGATGTCACCAACGTTTCAGCTTTTTCCCACTCAATACGATGTTGTGATTCCATGCAGTGAGCTGCGATGCCGTTGTCGTCTTTTTTATTTAGCTCACTGCATGGAATCACAACATCGTATTGAGTGGGAAAAAGCTGAAACGTTGGTGACATCGAACCCTAAAAAAGACCAACATCTGAGATGATTGGAGTCGATTGCTATCAGATTGAAAAATAAATGATTAATTGGGGAGGAGGTTGGGTTGCTACCCCTGTTCCGGCACTATTGGGACTAAGAAAGACATAGTAGTATGTTATGTGAAGCTAGGTAGGTTGACAGGGAGGAACTAAAATGGCCACTCATTGCGGTGTCTCACTGACGACATCACACTATGTTACCCTGGTAATCACAGGGTTGTGGCGGTTTTGCACAGCCCAATAAAACCCAAGGGTTTTTATCAATCACGTAAAAAAAAAAAAGGTGTTAAACCCAGGAAATGGGGTTTTTCCCCAATTTTTAAAACCAAGGGTTTTTTCCTGCAAAATTCTTACTTCAGCAATATGTGCTAAAGTCGTTTATTTTATGCTTTTTAATTGCCCAACATTAAAAATAAATTGTTTTAAATTATTTTAAATTGTTTTGGTAGTCTTGTTCCATTAGCTCCCATCCCAATGGCACTGAACCGCGATAGTACATTATCACAGGCAGGTGGCTATTAGGAAAATAGGATGGCACGTCGATACAATTTTTTATCCTGATATTTTTTTTTTAAATTATCACGATAATATCTTCATAAAACACATTGAGGATGGAATAACCAGTTTAATTTTGTTAATTAAAAAAAAAACCTTGGCTGAAGCCTACAGCGCAACCTTCATGAATGTGAATTGTGTGGCACTCGTAGTTTGGCCAGTAAACACAAAAATGCACGTGCCATTGTCTATTACTTCCTCATAAAGTAGAAACAATTCAGCAGTTGTGCTGTTACTTAATGCTTAAATATTGTCTGCATTAAACTAACTCTCCAATCATCTAAATTTAGTGGCTAGCAATATATTGCACACTTTGTTGGAAAGCCCTTGTAATTCCACACGCAATACCGCAAACCGCTTGTTTCTAGCTATTACGGTTTCCGAGATATCACAATTTAAGCATCGGGGTTTGCACGATAATTCTATAAATCAGAAAAAAGTGTGATACAATAATCGACAAACAAATTTATCGTGATATTATCGATTATCGTGCCACCCCTAGCGGCCATTACGTCACTTGTTGCTTGAGCACAATGGTGTGCACATTGCGCCTGTTATGCTAATTTCAATTTATATTTTTCAACATTGCCAACATGCTTAGTGACAATTTCAGAAACCTGCAGTATCTGAAACCTTTCAGGAAAGTTAAGATAGCATAAACTAATTTCAAGAAGTGTTAAAATAAAGTGTTTTTCAAATGCCTGGCAGTCAAGGGGTATTTAGTAGAAAAAAAAAGTAAAGCTTAAAACTCATAAAAGTAGCACTTGGAATTTGAACCAAGAGGCCACAAGATCGAATTTAACATATTACCTCAAGAGAATTAAAAAAAAACCATTTCCCCGATGTAATGCGGTTAAGCCAATCCATGTGGAAACATACCGCATTTAATTTTGTCACGACATTGATTGAATGGTGTACTCATGGTATCAACCTGGGCTGGTTTGATAATTTCGGGAAATTGTAACTGATGTATACATTCCACTAATACAGGTTACCATTTGAAGCAATTTTTTTTTTTATAAACTTTCCAAGGGGACCAAAGCAATGGATGTAAACAACCCAAAAAATTCAGAACTAAAAGGGGGAATATCAATACGCATGATACATGATTTTTAACAAGTAAAGCGTATGGCATACACAAAACTTCAGTCTGCAATAGAAGACGTTCAAAATTTAAACTCAGTTCTACATTACTGGTATTTTCTTTGAGAATTAGTACTGGGAGCACTGATATGCAGGTATTAATACAAAATTGTACCTAAAAATGAATTCAGTACATTGCAGACTTTGAATTTCCAAAGTCCTCACAATTCTCTACTTCCTCCAGACTTCCACTGATTGCAAAGGAAATTCAGATTCTTGAATTCCGGGTGTAGATACCGAGAAGTCAGCCTAAAGTGGCACAATTTTTTAACAGGGATTTTCAGAAATTATTAAATTATTATTTCAACTGCCAAAACCTTCAAACTGAGACAAGAGCTGATCACTAATCATTTCGCTGAATTAAAAGCTTCTTGCACTTTCTAGTTATCAAAGCAGCTGTTCCAACTTTAGCTTAATGGATTGAATTACAAACTCTACGGTAAAATGTCAAAGTTCGCCACAAATATTTTTGGGGACATTAGTAGTCCGAGTTTCAACGCGTGAATCCCTGTTTGCTGCTTACATCCAGGGCTGTAACCTTTAATGTTAAAACTTAAAGTCTTTACAGCCAACAAAATTCGAGAAATAAAAATACTGGTGATATGCAACCCAATAAATATTTTTGCCGGCATAAAACTTGGTGATCCAGTTTTGTGTTTGTATTTTGTGTTACGGTAATTTTTTTCAGTTTGCAATTGCCTATTCGTTATAATTTAGGCCATTTGTAAAGTCTTACCTTTAATCAATCTAACTTTAATTGTAAGTTGAATCTAACACAACCTCATAGGCATACCTTTTTAAAGGATTTTTTAGGGGGAAAAAAATACAGACCACCAAACCGAGTAGCCTAAACAATTTTTCTTCATTCAAAAAAGTTAACTTTACCTTATAAACTATTATTTTTCTGACGTTTTAAAGCATGCAGAAGTTAAGGAAGTTGCAGTACGCTTTCTTCCGTCTCTCCACAAAAAAAAAAGAAGCTGAACCATGTTCCATACACGCTTAACATATCAGAGCAGGATATCCCGCACATCGATACGATATTGGTCACATAACGCGCCGATACGATACAACATGATCAGAGTAAACATCTTGAACTTTACCTATACTAAGAGATATTAAACAATGAGTGCTTACCTATCTACTTCTTGCTGTCCACTAACATTCGTTACAGCTGCGATGTATCGCATAATAATTTTAGAAGCTTCTGTTTTTCCTGAACCACTTTCACCTGCAAAGAAAAGTTTAAATAGAACTATACGTTCTTTTTTGAGGTGCCAAAACCTTCAGGTGAAAAAAAATGCTTCAAACCTTTACAAAAGTATTAGCAGCACCTGTCACTCAGCAAGTGCTACATCTTAAAATCTGCTCGTAAAATAACAAGAATTTTTATGGAAGCTCGAGGCGTAGCCTACCAATAACCTATGGTAAATTTATATAGAACCAATGGGATGGACATTGGCTCACCCACTCACACTAACCAGTGTGCTAGTGTATATCCAAGGTGGGAAAGTGCTTGACAATGTGGTTGATATTTGTTGGCTCCAAAATCACTGTTATGCAGCATAAACTTTTGGGTTTTACCACCAAAACTATTGGTGGATGTGTACGAGAGAGTGGCAAAGTATTGTTGGCCACGATTAGTAAAAACTTTGTAGCCAAAAACTAGGTTGGTTGGTGAACTCATGTGCTGATCAATTGTCTGGTTGGGCCTTGGGGCTGACCAGGGCATATAAAAGCAAGGGATTCAGACCTCAGGTATCGATCCTCGTTGTTGGAAATTTACAGTCTCAATGTAATCCAAATTTATCGTGATTATTCCGTAATATTACAAAGTTTAACTATACAAGTTTGGCCTCTACATTGAAGACTCGTCAACATTGCCAACCAGCACATACCACAGGTAAGTAAATCAATGCTGTTCAAAACTATAGCCAAAAGTTAAACTGAAACAAAAATGTTTTGTGCATTGTTACCAATAGGCCTTTCCAATCACCATTTGACTTCAGCAGTAATTTCTTTGGACTACTAGCTATAACCCACTTTAAAGCCGAAAGAAGAAAATGCAGCTGAAATCAACTGGTTTTTTAATGTAAGCACAGTAGGTTCTGTTTGTAACGAACAACCTAGTGCACCAAAAAAAAGGTTCTTTATACATTGTTCTTGCCCTTTAGGGAGAGGTGTGCTTGAATGCGGCTACTACAAATCACTGTTTTAAATAAACAGCTTGTCGGTTGATCAGATCGAAAACTTCCAGCCTATAAAACTAAAAAAGGGACACAAAGGCTGTTCGTTTACAAAAAAAAAACATGACACGGGTAGCATTCCCTAATACTTCAGGTGTGTGAGGGTATGGCTTAAATTTTAGCTCAGTTTTGCCAGTCTTGGGTAAAACTAAAAGGAACTAGCTGTACCCCCGTAACATACGCAGGTCTAGGCGGTTCGCGCATACCTGAGCGAAATACTGTAGTGGGTAGTATGGAATGAAAGGGGTGCTGACTGCCCCCTGCTTCCTACTCCAAACTCCCCGGCGGCCCACCCTGTTTTTTGTTCTTTTCCCCCCCCCCCCCCCGTCCCGCACCGCCTCCCCCGACCCCAATTTCCCTATTGAGTGGTCTGAATATCCCCATCCCTGCTCCCCCTCCATTTCAACCCGTGCTGATTTGTTTTGTTTGCAAGTAAATGTCTTTTTTCAATGGATGACGCTCAATTGCTCGTTTCTCTGTTCTGATACCAAGCGCAATAAACCCAACAATGCAGTGATTATTACTGAACCAACTTTGAAACTCTTCAGGTTGGCTCTAAGAGCTAGCTTTATTAAAGCAATATGTATTTCGATTGTTACTGATTGTTACAGGCCACATCCGTTTGTTTAACATTGTCGGTCGCTCGCCCTCTTTCATTATAATGCATAATGATGAATTTGCTTGCCCAACCTAAGCGTATTATATATATTGATCCTGGATGGGGTCCTGGTTAATACAGAAGTTTCCTTTACAGCAAACTGCAAGATAAGTGATTCCGAAGTTCCTTTACAGAATGCAGAACAGTAACAAATGGAATCTAAGTACGCCGACACCTACATTTTGATTGTATTGCGAGGATGCATAAACTGTAGTTTTACTTTTGACATTAAAACACATTTAATTTTTTGGCAGGTCCATGTTTGCCTTTTTTTTGGTACGTGAAAAGACCATTACAATCCTGAAAAAGGGTTCTTTATAATTATGAAGCTGTTCCTTATGCTCTTGGTTCTTTACAGAGTGTGTTTTCCCCATAAGAACACGTGGTCAACCAAACAGTTAAAAGTTGGTCTCTATAGCGAAAAAGTAACTCGAAGATTTGTGAGAGTCTACTGTACTAGGCTAGGGTGACCACGTGCAAAAAAAAAAATTACGAAACTCTGAAGGTTAAAAGCAAGTTAATTTCCGTAGGAAGCTTTCTTTCCCTTTGAACGCACTACCAGCCACATCGCTAAAGGTGGAGATTCTCGATTTCATTTACGATGCGGTAACTTCACACATTTTTTTGACCAATTTTTATATTCTGTACCAAATTCACCGTCTCCATGAGAGCTGAAGATAATAAGTCAGTAAGTTACAGCAATGGTTCGGTAGCTTTATAAAGTTTGGTTATCTCTAAAAGGCACATACCGTCTCAACTAGACGAACTGTTGTTGCCACAAAATCTCACAGAGTTCCACCAGAAACCCTTACTGGATTTATCAAGTCCCTCCAAAAGTACTTTTCTCATTGCTAGTGCAAAGTTGGCAAAATAGGAGGAGGAGGAGGA